>QKMX01335386.1:867-11392 GCA_003401595.1 Venustaconcha ellipsiformis | reverse complement strand
TTATTATTATTATTATTATTATTATTATTATTATAGCTAGTAGTTACATGATATGCAAGCGCCGCATAAACTGGAGAGGAAGGGAAACAATGTTTCAGTCAGAATGCTAGGAGATATGGTGAATATAGAACATAAATTAGTATTTTATATTGAATTCACAGAACTTAGGGATAACAACCTTACTTACCGAATTCTGGTGATATTTCAATGAAGTGCTGGACTCACTGTGGTCTTAAAATAATAGGGGATGATTGACAGGTACATCTAAAGTCTCACTGTTTCTTTTTCCCCTATCGTTCATCAGTCGAAATTATTGTTTCATGAAACATCCAATTAAGTATTAACAAAAACTAAAAGCATTTAGTTCAGCGAGACAATAACATGCAACAAATCCTTTGAACTTTAGCAGGTCATTTGCATACTTTACATTTATTTTCCGGAGCAGAATAAAATCTATCTAGATATGTTACTTAGGTCAAAAATCAAACCTTGCTTTTGACAGGTAACACCGTTTAGAGAGGATGTCGGAATATCAATGGATCGATTTGCTAATTAGTGAATACGTTATGTAGCATTAGTGATATTGATGTGGGAGATTTATTTACTAATGGATCATTGAAAACGATAGTAGTTCACGGAAACGTTGTGTGGCTATAGCACGATATTTTGTCGTTAGTAGTAATGTTGGATTCTCTGGGGCCATCGAGAATTTAACATTAGACAGGTTGGACAATCTGAGTACAATGGGGATTTAACATTAATCCACGGGTTTATCATTAGTAAATAGGTTCAACATTATAAGACTAGGCTGAGACCTTGGGAAATTAAAACTAGATTTCCCGTTGACCCTATAGATCTTTTTATAAATAAGAATATCTGAAAACAATTGGAACAGAATTGGCTGTGTTTTATCCAGAGCTTGACTGATACTGTGTCACTTTAGGTTAGACTTCTATACGTCTCTCCTGGAGTCTGGCTTCTTCAATGATTATTTTGTACCCGTCAGTATTTGCAATCAAATTGAAAGCTTATGCTAATTTGATTTAGTCTCAGACTGATATCCACGCCATTCTTGTTTGGTTCTTTAGGTGGTCGATAAATCTTACGTTATGTTTATCGTCAGCTTTTGTGCTCTCTGTGTCGATGAAGGCATCCAATATGTCAGGTTGCCAGACCACCGAAGCGCCAATGCGTTTGTTCGTGTCTTCTTTTCGGTACGTCAAGAGATATCCAGGTAAGTTCGATTAGGTAAGTGTCCATGTTACTGCTACTCAAGAGCGAATGCACATTGCTGAATAACAAATTCATGTAATTATTGACAGAAGTCACTCCGTTTGTTGTCATTTTTGAAGCATCGTGATCTAATCGCATGGACTGCTTTGATATTTAGACACACGTTCTCCATACTACACCACACTTACTTATGTTCTTGTTCTCTTAGGACAGTGCTGTTCAACCTTTTTTCGACAGTATGGGCCACTGAACAATTTTTCTTGAAGGCAAGGTCTGCAGCATGAAATGAAAGTAGACTTCTTTTTACATAAATGTACAAAATATTGCAAGAGCTCTGGCTGGCCATTTAAAATCGGCTCGTGGGCTGCATGTTTGACAGCATGGTCTTAAGAGGTCTTGGAGACTTGGACTCTGATAAAGGGGTGCAGTAGTGTTTAACGGCATATCTGTGACTTCCACTTCTTTTTATTATTTATGACTTTGCAAAACCGCAATCCAGAAATCAAAACTGGATGGGCATTCTTCCCCTCAAAAAACTTTGACTTCTTGGATGCGACATATTCCTACTTGATATGTTCTTCTGCCAAGAATGTACTCGTCATCGTCTTTCTTGATCAGTCGTTATAACTCTGGCGCATTAAAGATCCATTCAACACTTCTCCGTTAATATTTCCCATTGGACAGAAAAAAGGTTCACGGTCATGCACTTGTCATGTGACACGAAACTATTCTATCGTCTTGTTGGGACAATAGCCTTTGTCAATAGTGCATTTTGTTATTCCATTTTAAACCCAATCTCCGGTGATTAACACTGCTTTAGTTTGTCTGGTTTTTGACGTTCTAAACAACCAATCAAACATGGCCACATCGTTTGAATGTAGTACTTCTTCTGGAGCGTATCCGATGATACATTGGTACGATTGATTGTAAGCATTTACCAGGCGATGTAAAGCGTAAATGTATTTTAGAGTATGTTGATGTGTGAAAAAGGTTCCATATAAGCTTTTTCAAAGCCTTTTAAAATTGTCCTAATACACTGACTTTACATTTAGGATTTTAAAGTGTCAAAAAATGGATGTCGTTTTCAATTCTGTTTGTAAAAGCTTGGTTAAGAAATTTGGTACCTTTTATTGTTTGCCAACTTAGAGGGTGTCAACCATTTTGTTTCAAGATAAAGTGTAGTGCTCGCACTAACCTGAATTTATTTTAAAGATCAAGAGAACTATCTGAGACAATTTTGAAAAAATAAACTTAATGACACAAAATGAATATATATAACCTCGATTGTCAACGAGAGACATCAAACAATTCGGCTACTCGCTAAAGATCGCCTGCTAAGTTAATATGAATTCTTTAACATTTTTGTCACTTGGTTTCATGTAATGTGCACGTCGATTGTTTTTGTAACTATTGTCGTACAGCCTGCATATGTAAACTGTTGACTTTGGTTTTGACTGCGCGATACAAGTAGGCAATTCATTCGTCTCCAGCTTGACTGCAGTAAATGCTAGCTAAATGTGTATTCTTGATGTTATTGCTACTCAGTAAGTTACCCGCTGTTTAATATTCTTCATTGGTTGGTATGGTAATTTGGATTGAGGCGATTCTCGTGTCCGAAGAGCATAGGAGTAGAAGTTGTCATCGGTTCTTTGGTCACTCTTTCCTTGATGTATTTTGTTTCGCCTCTATGTGCCTTTCTTTTTTTTACTGATGAGGGTAAGGGTATTATATTTTGAACGCAGACATTTACTATTATATGTCTCGGTGTATGTTGTCATACTGGATGGAAAAGTTACTTGAGAGACGGGTTTTGAAACAGTTTCATGAGGTTTTTCTCTTCTTCCATCATTGTGCCAGTGGCTCTTATCTCTTGGGTGCCACTTGTTGTTTTTTTTTCAATTTCATCATATTCTTTACATTTCTCAGAATACATTTAGCCGTATCATCTAAAACGTTCTGGTAAAACTGTTGATAACAATGCATTAACTGTCCCTACTAATGCGATGTTCATGTTTCTGAAAAATCTGTTCCATCCATCAACGATTGCAACTCTTGTTGTAAGCATTGTGTTTAGCAAATACTGACAAAACATCCTTGTTTAACTAAACAAGAAGGCTTGCATTTTATCATCTTTGGAGGATCTCTTTACACACTCGCGTTGGTGTGAACTTTGAGAGGCAGATATCTTTGTCCAGAAAAACTGAAGCGAATCTAGAGACAGATTTTTATTTTTTCATTAAATGGAAACTCTGGTCTTAAATCAGGATTTGCAGTCAGCAACAATAACGGAGAAGTGAAAGGACAGACGATTAAAGATTGAAATTTTCGTGAGTACTCGCATTTTCTAGCAGCAGTACCTCCCCTCTTTTTATGTGGTTCGTTTTCGTTTGGATTCTTCGTGGGATATTTAGAGTGTATACTTGCTATACCACTCTTCGTTTTTGTTTCATGGTCTTTAGGTTTATGGTATTTAGGTTTATGGTCTTTAGGTTTATGGTATTTAGGTTTATGATCGTTAGGTTTATGACTTTTGTCGTGTTTTACTTTTATAGCTTTAGCACTAGGACCTTATCGAAGCAAACGAATGACACCTCCTGGAGAGCACTTCCAGCTGGTTTCAAGACAATTTTGTTTTTATTCTGAGTATCGATTCTTGCATCAGCTAATCTTGTCTGAGCAATTGTATGTTTTCAAAGAATATATATTTGATGAGGAAGGTGGATGACGTCTTATAGCAACTGGCGTTCTATCAAAGTAAACCCCTGTAAGATTTCTATACTGTCTTCTAACAAACTTGAATGAAGTTATAATTTTCGCAATTGATAGCATACATTGCATGAATCAGTTTATCAGGAGGGATTAGACTGAAAGTAAGTCATGTCAAATACGCTCAGAAAAGAAGACATGAATGTTTGTGTGTAATATTTTAATAGACAAAAGCAAGGAAGGCGAAGGGTTGCAAATCCGTACACACATTTTAAGTACTTGTGAACTTTGGCTTTAAATCGAAAAGTAAATATGAATGTGTATAAGGTGTTCCTACTTGTTTGTCACGACTTACGTTAAGATTTATATGTTTGGACATTTAAATAACGCAACCTAATGAACGTTGGAACGGATGGTGGGATGTGAATCACTTTGTTGAAATAGAGTTTGATTAATAACGGGATTACGACTATATTCGTTCGTGCAAATCGAAATTTAATTTCCTCTTTGTCTTCTTCTAACATGTCATTAAAAACGGGAAGATGTGCTTGACAAGAGTCCACACGATCACATCGTCTTCACAATGAATTCCGTCTACAAGAGAAAGGGATTCTCTTCTTTGAGAAACGTACAGGCGGACTGCTACTCTTTCTAAAACTGTACGATTCGTTGTGGAGGAAGACCAAAGATAATTGATTTGTGTTCAACCAAAGGTTTGACAAATTCGGTTTTGCCTGAACCACTGTGTCCAGCATGGACATGTTAAAGATGGCGAAGATACAGCATCTCACAACTTTGACAATCTTACTTAAATTTTGAACGATATTGTGAAACGATATTTATCGAGTGAAATCGACTTTGCATCCATGCCGATCTAGAAGTTCATCACTAGCGTACCAAGCCGGCATTTTGTACAAGATTGTTTTGTGTTGTTGCTTGTTATATTATCCATTTCATTCATCAAACCAAAAAAATCATGATCCAGCAGGACGAACCGTTTTTTCATTCGTTATGAATATGAAACAAATCAACATAGGCTACTCCACCCACAAGAAGTGATAGAATGTTTCCTTAAGCAGTTACTACAAATACATTCATCGAGATCTTGTCTAATCGTTAAAACTTGACACGCCATTTATTTATGCAGGAAAGTATATTCCCTTAGAATTTATCAGATCCCGATATTGCTTGCAATTGATCACGAAATTGTTTTAAAAGAGGCCCAGGTTTGGTGACAATAAAAAAGTCATAAGCCCAGATTCAAATTCAGCAAGCCCTGACTACAGTTAAACGCCTCTGTCCAGTATGAGTGGTAACGCTTTATCAGCATAAAATTAACTGTGCAATCGCCAGCATCTGTTTATTACTGTTTTTAACTCGATCTATTTAATTGCTAAAATCATCCTGATAAGCACAGGCCTATAATTGTTATTATTTTTAACAAGATTAAGATAAATAATAAAGAGAATTAATTAGAGTGTTCAATTCAGCATGTCGAATGTGTTACATACAAGTACACAGACATGGTACACACAGTAATGATGCATGTCGATATGTTGCTTGCTGTATGTGCAAAGAATTAAATGCACCACCCTTCCTTATTTCCTGGCGAGCTTCACAAAGGAAAACTCCATCAAACAAGAGTCCTGAAATGTATTTTTGCTTGCTTTGCTTCCTAACTCTCCTTAAAAAATGAATCACACTTTAACACTATTCTAACAACTGAAATAATCATGCTTTCTCTTTTATATATGGGATAAAATCTGCCGTTTCAAAGAAACGTTGCCGTTGTTCACAAACTTATCATTAATCTTTAATACAGATGGCTTAAACATTCTCATTCAATGAAATGATACGTAATAGCTTTTGTTCGCCTAAACGCATCTAGCATCTGCTTGATTTACCTATATTGGTTTGTTCCACTTTGAGATATTTATTACTAACACAAATTAGCACAATCAGCACAATTAGCCCCCATTGCAGTCTTATGAGTGCATTAAGTAATATATGAAATGATGTTTCATACCTTACCTGTTTACTGTTTAAACTGCTCAAAGTATGGTTTTACGTCAGATCCAAACATGACTCTTTATCGTTTATACATGCCACGCGTAAAGGGCACGCACTGAATTGAATTTTCTTTTGTTCAGTTTTCGTATATTACCAAAAATCGTATTTTTCAAAACATGATTGTGTCAGGGTTTTGGGAGTAAAATCGTGCATTTAGCATGACACGCAGTGTTATGGCAGGTCAACATCTTGAAAATAAAAAAAATCTCATTTCGTCTGAGCGATCAAAGTTTTCTCATGTAAGTTAGATTCATTCAACAAGGCCGAAGGGCACCTCACTTAGAATACAGGAGGGATCCGATTGGAAGTTAGAGGACCCCAGGGCGTCGGGCTGCTGGTGTTTTTTAGCACTCAACTAACTCGATAGACATGATCCTTTTCTATAGGATATAACTCCGATAACACAGTCCACACAAATCATCTGTTTTGATTGCTTTCAACGTTTTCACAACTTTGGCTGTTTTGATTTTCACAGATCGCTTCCTCGTATTGGGTTGTATTTCATTGAAAGCTCGAACTGTTTTGGAGATAATGTGCGTAGTAGTTTCATTATTGTTATCGTCATTAAGCTTTGTAAACAGAACGCTAATTCCAATGTAGAACGTGACTCGGCGATGGACTGCAATCTCATCCGTCAAAATGTTTTATACCCGGTGAAGCTATCTTAGGCAGAGTACTGAATCAGACAAAGCCATCCAGTTTAGCAATAAAAGTTTAATCTTATCATAACCAGCAAAGGCGGCCTTTTCTGAACAAATCAAATATTGTTTACGCCATTTATTGGCTCGTGACAAGACACGGTGATTATATAGTGAGATTACACGAAATTGTTTTATTAACGAATATTTAAATTTAAAAATTATGACATATTCACAATCGAACAATGGTCCACGCGACAAGATATCAGTGGCGAATTATTAGCATGAGAGAGGTATGCAATTGGCCTTCCACAGGAGATATAATTTTGCGATAAAGACATTGGATTAAAATAAAACGGAATGCACCCAATGCGGTAATTACACTAGGATGCTATTTGGAGAGTGCATGGATTGCGGTGGCGTCTATATCAACTTTCTAGCTCAATCAAGAGCAAATTAGGATAGGCGTCAGATGGAGAAAAACAACGTAAATACTATAGCTAGCTAAAATTCCTTGTTAAAAAAACTAAATTAGGATGTCATATAATGTTATTCAAGACTACAATGGCCACATTAAAATGTAACGAAGCGGAAAGCAGAATTCAGAATACATTCTATATTATGATTCTGTTTCGCGCGCATCAAGAATGCGAAGGAAATTCGAGACAACATTTGATTATGACGTACTTTAAGAAAACCGGGCGAAAACCAACTGGGGCGAAATGGAAGACTTCAATAAAGGTGAAGCGACAAAATCTAAAACAAATAGGTGCAAACTTAATTAGAGATTTCTTCTGCAAAATGATCATGCCGTGTACGGCAGGCAGAAGACAGAGGTATGAACTTAATTAGAGAAATATTATTTGATAAAGATCAGAAGACAGCGACGCGAACGTGTTTTCAGAAACTTTATTTGACAAACATTAGATGAAGCTTCGCGAACTAATTGGAGAATTCTTTTGTCAGACGAACCTCAGAGTATACGAACAGCAACACGATGTAGAAACCAAATTTAATAAAGATAACTTCACGTAGAATACATTTTCGATGCAAGCAAATTCAGAAAAAGTTTGTATAACGATAAATTGCTGATGGCAGATGCAGCGTCAAAGATAGAGGCGGCGATGATAAGCTAAACAAATAGGTTGACAAGACAGAAACAATACAATGTTTTTAAAATAAAACCCCGAAACGATATGTTAGCTTATTTGAAGTAACTAAGGAATCAATTGTTTAGCCAGATTTGGTTTTGGCTTTAAAATGTTTATCTTGGTTTTGTCTTCGTCATACCCTGATGACCGATACCTACTTGATGATCCAAATGTCCTCAATTATACAAGATCAAATAATCTTCGTGCGTGTCAACGCTTACATGGATATAAACCATGACTTGAATGGAATTAATCCTACACTCGAAGAATAAAATCGCCTGAGGAATCATCAAAAGAGGAAAGAAAACCAAGATTACACTCAGTGGACAAAGTCATCTCATTGAAGGCAAAAACACATTCGATATAACAAACATGAATGAGAAACGGATTAATAGACACTACAGTCTCTGCGGTTATTGGAAGGGGTTAAACAGTTGTTGAAAACGTTAGCGAGTGCGGGAAAAAGTTATCCACGTGGTCGCTCGAGCTGCTGGCCAACCAAGCGTTTTTGAAGATTTATATACCCTCACTAACGAATATTTCCATTGGTGTTTTGAGGTAAGGACAAAAAAAGGACGACAGACCTGATCTTTTGTTTTTCTTACATGATTTGGTACGTTCTCGTACATATCAATAAGCACTAGCCGTTGTAGATATTACTAGCATGTGCAAGGAATCCGAGCCTTTGATGTCCAAATATTCAACAACTTTCTCAGGCGCATTGCAAACGTATCTAAGCACATTCACTACTAACATGATCGTAGCCTCTGCAGGTGAATCCAAGCTTACAATTTCTTGGAGCCGATGTTGCATTGTTGACGAAACGTCAAGTGATGATTCGTTTTGGACATGTTAGAATACTTAGTGATTAGATCATTGTGGGGTGATTTCATCGCACAAATGTGGAACGATTATTTAGGCACCTGTAGGCGCATGAATCATGAAATGCTAATTCGCGAATGGGTGACTATCCTTAGGTCGGTAATAACAGCGTTAAATAATGAAACCACACGTATGATCTGGCTAAAACATGTTGACGCTATTTGGTAGAAAACTATCGCTGTCGCGTTATGATCTTTGCTGCCGTATTTAACTTGGTCGAGTTCAAACTGGTTATGTATTTGCATACTCCTAGGGAGCCAGAAGGCAGACATTGTTGTGATACTAAGCCATTATAGTTCTTCGATGTATGTATGATCTCATACCGAAATGAGCAACTTACATGCTACCATTTACCGCCCACGGGAAAAAAAAAAACAAGAGACAAAGCCTCCAAGTAAGGCGTTTGTGCGAAAGGAATGACAAATCGTTCCAGCAAATATTCATTACCGCAATGATTTATTTTGAGATACGCGTAAGTGGTGAATGATCGCTTGGAATCCAGGCAGACAAACTCACCTTGGTGAAATGAAAGAAACTCATGCGATGTTTTTCTTGACCAGATAAAATTTCCCGAGTGTATGAATTCGCGACGCTCGCGAAGACAGTCCATATACATGATATGTTTGAGATCCTTTTGCACGCCAACGCGTGGTACTCATTTTGCCTATATGACGTTTTTGCTGAATCCACTAGTTTCTACCACAGTCAAGTACATTCTGAAGAGTAGTCCTACGCATTCCTCGATGGACTTGCCCATACATTCATATTTGAATATCCCTACGACTTTCTTGGTGATGTTGCTGAACAACGTATGGTAATTTGGGTATTCACTGGTGTCAACCTAGCATACGAGCAAAAATGCCACACCAATGTCCTTGTAAACATCACTGATGATGTGCATCAGCTACGAGTCCGTATCACTGTCAACATCCTGACGTTGTCGTCGTACCTAGACTTGTTCTTGTCCTGGTCAAATTCGTATATTAGTAATTTGGAAAAGTTCAGCACAGACGCACCAATATAAATGGACTTTATTATCTTAAGTTTCGATTTTTGTTTTTACTGTATACGAGTACACTAATGAATTCCTTATGTGGATCGGCAATCAACTTGTTGAAGTTTTCGTTGATCACAGACCCTGACAAAGTAGACACCAAAATTGGCTTTCGAAGATTCGCCGTGGTTTTATCGAACACAGCGTTGTTCATCACCTAGAAGAAGTCGTTTCCAAATTCGTTCGTGGTGGCTTCTCCGTATGCATTTGAATATAAGAAGCCATTCACGCACACTGACTAAACAGGCACCCCCCTTAGACTCACAACATGCGCATCCCCAACGATGAATAAAACTGAAAGTTTTGTACGTGGACAAAATAATTGAGAGTCTGGCGCTGATTCAGAATAAGCTTCGTACATTCACCAAATTTACGCCTAAAATCATCAACAACCGAACACATTGGTACGGCGACAGCAATTCACAGCGGATAATAATTGCGGTTGTCGTAAGCTCGTAGGGCTATGAAAAGACAACTTCGAAGGAGTACACATGGTCGTTGTTGCTGTCACATTTGCCTACATGTTTGTGTATGTCCAAGTGTGCGTAATCCACTCATGAAAACTCGCCTTTCAACTTTGGAATTTCCAATCTTCGATTATTCCATACAAGTTGCTGACGTCCAGGTACAATATGTGGCTGTCTGGGATACCCGGGCTATATTTGCTACACGCGGATTCATAGTCCGCATGTTTGCGGTGGCTTGACCAAGAAATCCATATCGGACACCACATTCAATAAACAGGATCGTAGAGAGCCATCACATGCCCTGGGGTAATTAACACTCAACTC
>QKMX01334414.1:0-10137 GCA_003401595.1 Venustaconcha ellipsiformis | reverse complement strand
TATATATATATATAATTTCATTCTAAGGTTTAAATTATTATATTATTTCATGCAAGATGATTTTCATTGATACAGCGCGTTACAGACAGACAGTCTGGAAATTGACAAATGACCTTCTGTTACCTACACTATATACTATGTCTGAGAAGCACACACGATTTACACTAGCTAGAAGACAGTATTATCTCCCTTTTAAAACATAAAAAGACAGAGGTATATTTCTTTGTCAGTAAGTAATGTTTCAAAATTTGCTATTAAAAATAATTTATCGTAATTCTTGCACAAATAAAATTTAATTCTTCCGCTTACTTTCGATGACATTCAAATAGCTCTTTCATCGCTATCCTATTAAGAAGATACTTACTACCTTTCACAAAACCTTTTGATCGGTCTAAGCCGATATTAACTTTTTGTGTATTGTTGCTGGCTGATCGGATCATGAAAATTATTGTTTTTAACATATGTTTGCCACGTAATTTTTCAAGATAATCAAAATATGTATTGTCATCTGTTGCCGTAAACGAGAGTTTAATTCTATAAAATTTACTAAACAGGTACCTGAAAATCAAATGATGATTTCTGGTTATTATCCATTTTATTTTTGATTTTGCTATTAACTCCATCGACTAACGTTAAATTTTCGAACATTATTTTAAAGTTTAGATACAATTAATGAAATATATCACTGATGGTACTGGCATAATGTCCAATAGCTAATGTATTAATCCCATCTTTGCAACATCTCTTATCGTCACTATTAGTTAGTCTACGTTTTATGATAGTATCTGTTCCAAATTTGTGATGATTTGTTCTAATAAGATTTGTTTCAATAAAGCTGACATTATTGTTTAGCGCTGCTTTAAAGTCGTTAAATTTCATACATTTTTACATACCCACGAGGAATATCTTTTGCTTTTTGCCAGTTTATTGTCATCTAAAATTACGCATACTTTTAATTCTTTGTCCGACAAATGCTCTAACTGGCGCAAACATAAACTCATCTTTCATTTGCCAATAAATTTTATTTGCATGATCATGAAATCCACTACTTTCTGGATAATTTGATAATCAAATAGGCCACGGTGTTTTTCAATTTCTTGATAGACATCCTCACATTTTATAGCATAAACTAGCGAATTCGTATCGGTAAATAACAACTCCGAATCTGGCCACAGATTTTGGTAAAATTATAGTGAAAATCGTACATCAACCACTTTGATATATCAATTGCAGCTGCACCAACAAAAATTGGTTTATTTCCCTTTAAATTTGTCTTTCATTGTATAGCAAGATTTTCATTAAATATTTTCATATTGACAAAATCGTCATCATTAACTAATTTATTTATGCGATTATTCATTTACAATTTCAATGCTTACCCTCCTTCTTTTATTCACCATTGTCTTACCGAACACCGAGTTCGTTCATTAACTTGCAAAAAGCTTTTCTCAAAGTCAGTTTTAGCAATCAATATTATTTGACATCTACCTCGATTGATTAAATTTTAGTACGCGATGAACTTTTCTCAGAATTAATTCAGCATCTACTGCTTTTTTTAAATTTTTGTAATGTATCACGTATTTTCTTTTATTGAGCAAATTTGGAACTAGCTTATTAGAAATATAATTTTTTGCAGTTGTCACTGATCGATGTTTAGGTGATAGTCACCTATAATTGATTATCATAGACTATTGCACAAAATGGGTAGTAGTTGTGTAGATCATGTAACGAACCGGTTTAAACCTGATTTAACGGCTTCAAACTGGTTTAACATTGCCCAATAATTATTAATGACATAAAGTCGGCATGGAAAAAACCGGTTAAAACTGGTCTCCAACCAGAATCAACTGGTCGGAACTGGTTTAAACAGGATAAAACCAGTTTAAACCGATTTGAACCGGTTTAAACCGCTTTAAACCGGTAAAATCCTGCACAACATTGATCTAAACCTTAAAATCGATATGGAATAAACTGGTTTGAACTGGTTCTCAACCAGAAGCAGCTAGTCAGAACTGGCCTGAACCGGATGTAATTGGATGGAACCGGTTTTAACCATAGAACCGGGTAAAACCTGTCCAAAAATGATTTAAGACATAAAACCGGTATGGATTCAACGGTCTGAGACGGTTTTGAACCATAATCAACTGGCCGGAACTGGTATGAACCAGATGGAACCGATTACAACATGAATTAACCTGTTTTGAATCATTTCAGACCCGTTAAAATCTGAATATTCATGATTTGAGACATAAAAATTGGCAAGGAATGAACAAGTGTGAACTGGTTTTCATGCAGAGTCAACTGGTCGGAACCGGAGAGAACCGGTTTGAAACGCTTCAAACCGGTTAAAACCTGTCAAATAATGATTTAAGACATAAAATCGGGATCAAATGAACCGGTTGGAGCTGTTTTTCAACCATTATGAAGTGGTCGGATCTGGCTTGAACCGGATGGAACCGGTTTGAACCGGTTTCAACCGGTTTAAAACACTTAGAACCGATTAAAACCTGTCAAATAATGATTTTAGTCATAAAATCGACATGGAATAAACCGCCTTGAACTGGTTTTCAATCAGGATCAACTTCTCTGAACTGGTTGGAGCTGGTTTGAACCGGATTCAACAGGAATATACCACTTTAGACCGGTGATAGCCTATCCAATAATGCTTTTTAGGACAAAATTAGCATGAAAATAAACCGGTTTGAACTGGTTCTCTAAAAGAATCAACTGATCGGAACTTTGTTGAATAGACTGGAACCGGTTTGAACTGGACTGTGCCTCTTTCAAGCACGTAGATCCGATTCAAACTTGTCCAATATTGATTTAAGACATACAAACGGCATGGAATAAACCGATTTTAAGTGGTTTTCAACCAGAACCAACTGGTCGGAATTGATTTGAAGTGGACGGAACCTTTTTGAATGAAAACCAAACCGAATTGAACAGATTCAAACCGCATGAAACTTGTCAAGTAATGATTTAAGACAGAATATGCATGGAATAATCCGGTTTGAACTGGTTTTCTACTATTATAAACAGGCTTGAACCAGATGGAACCGGTTTGAACTGGATTGATCAGGTCTGAACCACTTAAAATCGGTTAAAACCTGTCGAATAACGATTTAAGACATAAAATCGGCATGTAATAAACCAGTTTAAACTGGTTCTCAACCAGAATCAACTACTCAGAACTGGTTTCAACGGGATGCTTTAAACTGGTTAAAACCTATCCAAAAATTATTTAAGACACAAAATCGGTATAAAATAAACCTGTTCGAACTGGTTATTAATAGGGAATCAACTAGTTGGAAATGGTTTGAACCGGATAGAACCGGTTTGAACCACTCATAACTGGTTAAAACCTGTCAAAAAATGACTTAAGACATAAAATCAACATGGAATAAACCGGTTTGAACTGGTTCTCAACCAGAACCAACTGGCCGAAACTGGTTTGATCCGGATGGGACCGTTTTCAACTGCTTCAAACCGGTTAAAACCTGTCCCAGAATGATTTAAGTAACAAAATTGGCATGGAATCATCCGGTTTTAAGTGATTTTTAAACAGGATGAACTGGTTGCAACTGGTTCAAACCTAATAAAATCGGTCTGAACCGGATTGAACAGGTTTGAACCTCTTTAAAACGGTTGAAACCTGTCCAGTAATGATTTAGGACATAAAATAGGCTTGGAATAAACAGGTTTGAACTATTTGCCTAACCAGAATTAACTGATTTAAACAGGTTTGGAACATATAGAACCGGACTGAACCGGTTTCAACCTGTCCTATAATGATATAAGACATAAAATCGGCTTGGAATTATTCGTCTTGAACTGGTTCTAAACCAAAATCAAATGGTCGAAATTACTTTGAACCCGATGGACCTGGTTTTAACCGGTTTGAACTGGTTAAGTCCTGTTCAGTCATGATTTAATTCATAAAATAGGCATGTAAAAAACAGGTTTCAACTGGTTCTCAACCAAAATCAAATGGTCGGAACTGGTTTGAAACAGATGGAAACGGCTTGAACCGGATTGAATCGCTTCAAACCGGTTAAAAATCTTCATGGAACAAACCGCTTTGAACTGGTCTTTAACAAGAATCAACTGGACGGAACTTGTTTGAACAGGATGGAACCGGTTTGAACAACTTAAAACCAGTTGAAACCTGTCGAATAATGATTTAAGACACAAAATCGATTTGGAATAAACCGAGTTGAACTGGTTATCAACCCGAATCATGTAGTTGGAACTTTTTAAAACGGATGGAACCGGTTTAAACTGGATTCAACCGGTTTTACCCGCCTCAGACCGATGAAAACCTGTCCGATAATGATATAAGACATAATATCGGTATGGAATAAACTGAATAAGCAAAATAAACTGGTGTGAACTGGTTTAAACCGGATGCAATCGATTTGAACCGGACTGAACCGGTTTGATCGGCTTCAGACCGATTAAAACCTATTCAATAATGATTTAATTCACAAATTCGGCATGGAATCAACCGTTTTGAACAGGTTTTTAGCCAGCATCAACTGGTCAGAACTGCAATGAACCGAAAGAAACTGGTTTGAACCACTATGAACAGGTTAAAACCTGTTCAAGTTCTAATTTAAAATCGGCATGGAATAAAGCGGTTTGAAAAGTTTTTCAAACAGATAGAAATGATCAGAACTGGTTTGAACCTGATCGAACCGTTTTGAATCGGATTTAAAAATTCGACTCACTTCAAATAGGTTAAAATCTGTCCAATAATGATTTAAGACATAAAATTGGCAGGTAAATAACCGGTTTGAACTAGTTTTCAGCCAGAATCCATTGGTCGGAACTGGTTTGAACCGGATGGAACCGGTTCTAACCGGATTGTACTAATTTGAAGCGCATCAAACCGATTAAAACCTGTCCAATAATGATTTAAGACATAAAAAGCATAGAAAACACCGGTTCAAACTAGTTCTCAACCAGAATATACTAAAAGGAACCGGTTTAAACCGGATGAAACCGATTTGAACCGGACTCAACCGGTTTCAATCACTTCAAACAGCTTAAGACTGTAGAGTCACGATTTACGATCTAAACTCGGCATGGAATAAACCGGTTTAAAATGGTTTTCTACTAGAATCAACTGATCGAAACTGATTTGAACCGAATGGAATCGGTTTGCCGCAGATTGAAGCGGTCTGAACTGCTTAAAACTTGTTAAAACCTGTCAATTATTGATTTAAGACCTAAAACAGGCATCGAATAAACCGGTTTAAATTGGTTTTTAACGAGAATCAAGTTGTCTGAACTGGTTTGAACGGAATAGAACCAGTTTGAATCGGATTTAACTACTTAAAACCTGTCAAATAATAATCTAAGACACAAAATCAAACTGGTTTGAACCGAATGCAACCGGATTCAACCGGATTGCACCGGTTTGAACCGCTTCAAACCGGTTGAAACTTCTCCACAAATGATTTAAGATGTAAACCCTGGCTGTAATAAACCGCATTTGAACCTGGTTTAAATCTGAATCAACTGGTCTGAACTGGTTTGAACCGGATGGAACCGGTTTGAACAGGATTAAACCGGTTTGATTGGATTTAAACATGTTAAAATCTCCCCAATAATGATTAACTTTATACAAAAGTCATGGAGTTAACCCGCTTGAACTGGTTCTCAAACAGAATCTACTAGACGTAACCGGTTTAAAGCGGACGGAACTGGTTTGAACCGTATTGAACTGGTTTCAACTGCTTGAAACCAATTAATACATGTTCAGTCATGATTTAATTCATACAATAAGCATGGAATAAACAGGTTTCAACTGGTTCTCAACCAGAATGAACTGATCTGAACTGGTTTGAACCGGATGGATTCGGTTTTAACCACTTAGAACCGATTAAAATCTGTCAAAGCATAATTTAAGACTTAAAATCGGCATGAAATAAATCGGTTTGAACTGGTTTTCAACCAGAATCAACTTGTCAGAAATGGATTGAACCGGATGGAACCGGTTTGGACCGGATTGTACCGGTTTTAAAGACTTCAAACCGGTTCAAACTTGTCCAATAATGATTTAAGACTTACAATCGCCATGGAATAAACCAGTTCGAACTGGTTCTCAACCATAATCAACTGGTCTATACAGGTTTGGACCGGCTGGAACCATTTTCTACCGAACTGAACCGAAATGATCCACTTAAAACCGTTCAAAACCTGTCCAATAATGAGTTATGACATAAAATCACCATGGAATTAACCGGTTTCAACTGGTTCTCAACTAGAATGAACTGGTGAGAACTGGTCTAAACCGGATGGAATCGGTTTTAACCATATTGAACCAGTTTAAACCGCTTCGAACATTTTAAAACGTGCCCAATAATGATTTAAGACATAAAATCTGCATGGAATAAACCGGTTTGAACAGTTTGCAACCAGAATCAACCGACTAGATTGAACGGGTTTGAACCACTTAAAACTGGTTGAAACTTGTCATATTATTATTATTAAAGACATAAAATCGGCATGGAATAAACCGGGTTGAACTGGTTTTCAGCCAGGATAAACAGGCAGGAACTGGTTTGAGCAGGATCGAACCGGTTTGAACCACTTCAAAACGGTTGAAACTTGTCCAATAATAATTGAACAAATAAAATTAGCATGGAATAAATCGCTTTCAACTCGTTTTCAACCAGAATCAACCGGTTGGAAATTGATTGAACCTGATGCAACCAGTTTTGAGCCGGATTGAATCGGTTTTATCTACTTAGATCCGGTCACATCATGTCCAATAATGATTGATTGAATTAAATCAGCATGGAATAAATCGATTTGAAGTGGTTTTCAACCAGAATCAACTGGTTGGAACTGGTTTGAACCGGATTGAACTGTTTTGACCCGGAATAAAAGGGAATTAACCGATTCAAACCTGCTGAATTGTTTTCAATAATGATTTAGGACATAAAAAGGGCATGGATTAAACCGGTTTAAACTGGTTCTCTACCAGTTTCAACTGATCAGAACTGGTTTGAACCGGATAGAACCGGTTTAAATCGGATAGGACTGGTTTAAACCACTTGAAACTGGTTTAAGCCTGTCCAATAATTTTTTAAGACATAAACTCGGCTTGGAATAAATCGGGTTGAAATGGTTCTCAAACAGAATCAGTAAGTCTTAACTGGTTTGAACCGGATAAAAGCGGTTTGAACGGGATTAAAATATTCCCTATAATGAATAAAGACATAAAATTGGCATGGAAAAGGCCAGTTTAAATTGGATCTCACCAAGAATCAACTGGGCGGAACTGGTTTTAAGCCGTTTTAACTGCCTCAAACCCTATGAAACTTGCCCAATAATGACTTACGACATAAAATGGCATGAAATAAACCGGTTTGAGCTGCTTCTCAATCAGAATCAAATGGTCGGAACTGGTTTGAACCGGAGGAAACCGGTTTGTTCAGGTATGAGCCGATCAAATGTGTCCAATTATAATTTAAGACCTAAAGTCGTCATGGGATACACCAGTTTGAACCGGTTTTCAACCAGAAGCAACTGGTCGAAAATGGTTTGAACAGGATTGAACCAGTTTGAACAAGTTAGATCCGGATAAAACCTGTCCAATAATGATTTGCGACAAAAAATCGTCATGAAATAATCCGATTTCAAGTTTTCAACCAAAATCAATAGGTCGGAACTGGTTTTAACCGGATACAACCGGTTTCAACTGGATTGAACCTGATTCAGTCGCTTCAAAACGGTTGAACCATGTCCAATAATTATTTAAGATATAATATCGGCATGGAATAAACCGGTTTAAACTGTTTTTTAACCAGAATCAAGTGGTCTGGCATGGTTTGAAACGGATGGAAGCCGTTTGAACCTGATTGAACAGGTTTAAACTGCTTCAAACTGGGTAAAACTTGCCAAATAATGATTTAAGACTTAAAATGGGCATACAATAAATAGGTTTTAACTGCTTCTCAACCAGAATCAACTGATTGGAAATGGATTGAACCGAATGAAATCGGTGTGAACCAGATTGAAGCAGATTGAACCACTTAGAACCTGATAAAACCTGTCCAAAAATGATTTAAGATATAAAATTGGTATGAAATCAACTGGCTTGAACTAGGTTACAACCAGAATCAACTGGCCGAAACATCTTTGAACCAGATGGAACCGGTTTTAACCGGAATGAACTGGTTTGAATCGCTTTAAGCCGGTTAAAATCTGCCTAATAATGATTTGACATAAAAATCGGCATGAAATAAACCGGTTCGAACAGGTTTTCATCAAGAATCAACGGGTTGGAACTGGTATAAACCGGGTGGAACTAGTATGAACCGGATTGAACTGGTTTGAACCGCTTTAAACCAGTTAAAACCGTCAAAAATGGATTTAAGAGATAAAATTGGGATCGAATAAACCGGTTGGAACTGTTTTTCAACCAGTATCAACTGGACGGATCTTTCGTAATCGGTTTCAACTTGATTGAACGGTTAGAACCACGTAGAACTGGTTAAAATCTGTAAGATAATGATGAAAGTCATAAAGTCGGCATTGAATAAACCGGTTTGAATTGGTTTTCAAACAGAATCAACTTTCAAGAACTAGTTTGAACCGGTTTGAACCGGTTTTAATCGGATTGGACCGTACTTAGACCGGTTAAAACCTGTCCAATAAATATATAAGACATAACATCAACATGGAATAAACCGGTTTCAACTGGTTCTCAACAAATGTCAACTGGTCGGAACTTGTTTGAACCGAATTTAACCGGGTTGAACCAGACGTAATGGGATTGAACCGGTTTCAAGCAGTTAGAACCGAATGGAACCAGTTTAAAACGGATTGAACCGGTTTGAACTGCTTCAAACCGATTAAAACCTGTCCAATAATGACTTAAGTCATAAATTCGGCATGGAATCAACAAGTTTGAACTTATTTTCAACCAACTGGTCAGAATTGGTTTGAACTGGATGAAGCATGTTTGAACAAGATTTAACAGGTTTGAACCTTTGAACCACTTAGAACAGGTTAAAACGTGTCCAATAATGATTCAGGAGATTACATCGGCTTAAAATGGACCGTTTTTAACTAGTTTCAATCAGAATCAACTAGCCTGAACTGGTTTTAACAGGATAGAACCGGTTTGAACTGCTTCAAACCGCTTAAACTCTGTCCAATAATGATTTAAGAAATAAAATCGGCATGGAATAAACCGATTCGAAGTCGTTTGCAACGAAAATCTACTAGTCGGAACTAGTTTGAACCAGATGAAACCGGTTTAAACCGAATTGAACCGGTTTCACCGACTTGAAACCGGTTAAAACCTTTCCAATAATGATTTAAGTCATGAAATCCGCATGGAATAAAACCGGTTTAAACTGGTTTTCAACCTGAATCAACTTTTTTGAACCGGATGGAACCGGTTTGAAACACTTAAAGCCGGTTAAAACCTATCCAACAATGATTAAAGACATAAAATCGACATGGAATAAATCGGTTTGAACTGGTTTTCAATTAGAAACAACTGGTCGGAACTGGTTTGAACCGCTTAAAACCGTTTAAACCCTGTCCAGTAACGCTTTAAGACAAAATAGCGGCATGGAATAAACCGTTTTGAACCGAATTAAACCGGTTTGAACCGCTTGAAACTGGTTTAAACCTGTCCATTAGGATTTTAAGACATAAAATCGGCATAGAATAAACCAGTTAGAACTGGTTTTCAACCAGAATCAAATGGTCTGAACCGGTTTGAACCGCTTAAAACATTTCGTAATATAAGATACAGCCACGAAACATAATTCTACAATTAACATATTGACTCTAACTTTTATAGATTTTATGAGATAAATAGGAACGTTATGCAGGATAGTACAGTTTAATTATTATATTATCTTTCTCAACTTTTCGTACATGGGACATTTAACATAAAATTGTGAAATGCATCTTGTATATCTGCACAAGAGGAATATCGAACCTATTAACTGGTGAAACGGTATCTTAGCGTCAGACCAGTTTACCCACAATAAAAGTCTATAAAAACCTCGGTCGGTTTAGCCAACATGACATTTCTTCAATCTCATCTTCCCATTAAAATAAATAGTGCTTTGTACGGTATCAGTCGCGAAAAAATCCACAAATACGTGC
>QKMX01334218.1:0-13236 GCA_003401595.1 Venustaconcha ellipsiformis | reverse complement strand
GAGACATCATGCTACATGTCTGCGGCTTGATGCCCCAGTGACAGACATTACTATAAACTGTCAAACTGTAGACATCATAGCGAAATGACCGAAAAACTATTAAAGCTACGTTAAACACACACACACACATACACACGCACACACAGATTTTTTAGAAAGAGAAAATATCGACTGTACGGGGCATTATTGCAACAATTCAAACTAAATTTTAAGAAAGCTTTAGACATAATGAGTAGGAAGAAAAACAAAAGGTAGCAGCAGTTTCTAAGAGTTTGATAGACACGGCTACAATAAGAGCAGAGGAAAATAGAAGAAGATGATTTTAAAACACCACCCTCTAAAATACACAATGTTGACAACCCCTTCATCAAGACTTGGTTAAATTAAAAAGATGATGTTCACACCCTTGCAAGCAAAATAAAAGAAAACGAAAGAAGTGAAGAATTAAGTCTTACAAGGACCAAGCATGCATTTCGTATTACGCGTCTAACAAAGTACAGCATTGCAATGAAAAGAAAAATACGATGTTAAAAAGAGCATTGGTTGTTTTTCAACTTACGGATTAGCAACAACAACATCGATACACATTTAGCCAGCATTTATTACAACTCTGCAATCCAGCTGGCATTGTAGGAATTAAAAAATTTCATTGTGCAGCTACAATCAAGTTCAAACATCTACGTATAGTAGATGTATGAGAGTGCTTGCAAGAACGACTGATATAAACGTTAAAAAACCCATTTATCTGTTGACACTCATTTAGCGTCGTATAATCGAGTTTGCCGATATTTGTTGGGTTTTTTTAAAAGTGTTTTCAAAATAAGCTTTTTGAGTTCCTTTGACTTCTAAAACAAGTTAAAATTTAGTGCGAGTTCTAAAACTTGTCTTAAAAAATGTTATCGACATCTTCTGCGATGGCAAACAGATACGAAAACGAATTTCTTGAAAAGATATATCTAGAGAATTAAAAAATAGACACATTTAACCACTGAAAAACCTAAAACGAAAGCTAGTGTCATAGAAGGTTTTGAGAGAACCTTGAAAGAACGTATGTGGAAATATTTTACTTATCAGTAATCCATCAAAACATTGACATTTTACACCGTCTTGTCAAAACTTACAATCAATCGTACCATCGTAACACCGAATATGCTCCAGCAGAAGTGACACGTGAAACTCAAGTGATATTGATAGGGTTTGATCGATTGTTTGGAAAATCAAAGAACAGAATACAGAAATAAGTGTTATTGTTTCCTTTTGCAAGATAAGTGTGCGGACGTTATCCTATTGTCTTTAAATTGAAAGATACTAACGTAGAAGTGTTAAAAAGAACATTGTACATGATTGAGTTACAATGAGTGAACAAGAAAGAATTTGACCTAGACGATATCGAAAACATTTCAATCGAAGAACATGTGCAGTGGGGGAAAATCTACTTTAAGAAGTGAAATCTCGTAAGAAAGGATATATACCCGGGTTCGATTCTTGGATTGATGTTTTACAAGTCAGTGGACATAAGAAGAAATAGAAGTTATGGCCGTGAGGTTAAACACTACTGCATCTGCTTCTCAGAGTTCATCTATCCACGTGTCGCAGAAATGGAATCATATTTTTCTGTCAAATCTTTGTGATGTATTGTGTCATATTGTGTCATTGGAGTAGCCACTGGAAATTTGAGTCGCAACAAGAAGACAAACAACTGGGCTCTTTAATTTTAGCAATTGTTATCTTCTTCCCAGTCTTTCGTTGAAATATATCAAGAACGGTAGCCTTGCAAACGCAAGTCACCCTTCTTCCAATCATAGCAATAACCATCATGTAGAACCCTCTTTAGTAAATCATCCTTTGACATAAAACAATTCACCTGCGACCAGTACCATCGAACTATGAATAATCAATTTTATTGAACATTACCTAATGACAGTGATATTGATGTGTTTCCCAGCAACAAATGCTGTTGATTCACGGCCCAGTTAGCTGAATCCATACAGTTGTATCACGAAGCCCTTTGCGAAGGGACTCTCATATAAATTATTCATCCAACTCAAGTCTGGAATGGGTTCGAGATCCAGCCAATTTTGTGGTCGGAATACTCAACTAACAAATTCAAGAATACTTGGACGGAAATAATCCAGGCTATTGAGAATGCAAACAAGCATCACAAACTAATCGCTGATCGAATATTATTCCTTGAGATTTCCTGCAGGATCTGGTCGAAAAATGTTTAGCCATCAACTTTGCAAAGCACTGAAGAAAAAACGCATCAGACGTGTATTGAGTACCATCCAGTACTCTTAGTTTCAAATTGAACTCTTTCGACGCCAAAAATGCTGTCCATGTCTTCTCCCATCTTGTCGACTCTTGAATGGAGAAACATCTCTCGCTCCTAACAAAGTGACAATAACGACCGATTCTACAAGTATTTTAGCAACCCATTTGAGTTGAACGAATGACAGAATTTGATATTTGTACATTCTGAGGTCAAGTACAACGTCGCAGAAAACAGTTATTTGGTTCCCGAGGATCACTCGCTTCATTGCTGTTTACGAAAATGGAGGAACCACATATCACAGTCATCTAGAATTTGAACTTCCTTTTTATCATCCTCTCAGTAAATAACATTTTGACTATGTCAATAGTAGTATATAAGCAGAGCGTGGACAAAATATTGTATTTTCAACAGGAAAAATACACATGAAACTACATTTGCGAAATGATTCTCGAGCGAATTGTAAAATAAACATCCTGTGTACCGAGGAGTAAGCTCTACAACGAGAGCATATATCTTAGGAGATATCTTAAAATCGGCTTTTAGTACACACATCTTGAAACATATAGTCACTCTAGGATTGCATGATTTAAAAGATGCTACTTTGAGGCAAAGGAAACAGTTCCTCCAAAATGTATTCATCGACCAACAAAATCCCAATCACGCCTTTATGAACGAAAAAATGTACCGATTCAAACTGAAAAAGAACTCGTAGATCACCACTTCACCTGTATATGGTCACTTTACTCTCGTTCAGAGGGAATTAATTCTTCCTCTAAGCCAGATCAGCAATAAGCCAGAAAGATTTAGAAAATCCTTAAGACCTCCTCATAGACATGCAGGAGCACCGATAAAAATAGGCAAAGAAGAACAGCAGATATATTTTGACATTTATGTTTAAAAACTAAAAAAGAAAAAAAAATCCACCAATATTCATGCGAATGTTCCAAGTCAGAACTCAATAATCTTGGTACGCAACCGTGAAAAATGACGATGCAAGAATACCATTGTTTGTCTCTGATCACTTCAGCACATATCAAATATGAAAAAAAGGACAAACCAAAGATTGCATAGAACTATGCCAGAAAGCCAAAGTTCTCAAACTTGGAAAATAAATCAAGCGCCGATACCAGATTAGCTCCTATGAGCAATTTTATTCATTCGTTATTCAGCATAGTGGATTTATAAGCAAACAACAAGCTAATAAACATCAGTATGAACACTCACCCGTTACCGAGCTTACCTGGAAAATATCTTGACGCTCGGAAAAGAATACAATAACACACATATCTGGATGTCACGATGGTGTGGAAACCCATCACAATGGCTGCCTTCTACGATAATGCTTTTGACTGTGGATAACGATCCTGGCAATGTTTGATTTAACGAGTATTTAGATTGTGGATCGTTTGCCTTTCAACAAGTGGTTGGAAGACAAGTATATGTTGAATTTTGTGGATGTACGTCTGAGAATGAATTCATTTGATGGATATAGAATACGAGAACGAAACAAGCATCTAAGAAGCCTGGTTTAATTTGCGATGAGTGGAAGTTTTATCTAAAGTGGGAAACGACATCAATCCAGCTCTGAGTAGAACGACAGCCAAGTATAATCTACGACGAGTGGAAGTCAAAACCGTGACCACTGCCTCTAGAACATGTTTTCCATGGTCATTTGCTCACTTGCATTGTCACTATTGCAGCCCTCAACGCAGTTGACTATCAAAATCCTTTTTAGTTCCAACACTTCAGCATGTCAAAGACAGATGTCAGCCGAGATGACCAGTTGCTTTGAACCTAACTCTTACCAGAAACGTTACTTGAGACCTTACTTTACTTTGTTTGAAGCTAAATACAAATGAAAAACCTAGAGCAGAAAGCGCATTTCTTTATGGCGACTATGCAGGAGGATGTAATTTGTGGGGATTTGATTTCATTTTAGACCTCGTCAGAGACGAAGGACATTTCCATTCTATAAAATCGGACCAACCCTGTGTGGAACTTCAGTTTGAACTGGCTCTTGTGAAGAAAGTGAACGTCGTTTTGTATGCAAAATTTGAAAATACTGTGGACGCAAGAAGATTGCGAGAAATGGTATTAGGCTACTAAATAGAAAGATAGGAGCACGAATTCATGAAGATAGGCTTTGAGAATGATTTCTACCCAGAACAACACTCACAAACCACAAATAACAAGAAGAAAGTATTTATCATGTCAAGATGGCCAGAACAAGAATTACACTAAGTCTCCTGTTATTTTCCGTCACTTGCCTGAAACAAAACAATTACACGCATATTAATAAACCATTATAATGGTTATCCGATCAATCATCATAGCCAGAATCAAACATAAACAATGTCTGATAAAGAATCATGAAGAACAGCTGGAACTGTATCTGAGAGACTCACGAACCTTCATCTCAGAAGAGAAGATTTTGAAAGAGAGGCATAAAACTTGAGTGACAATTCCTTACCTCCATTAACGTCTTTGCAAACCATGTGCATCGGAGGTCTTTTGCAACATAACACGGAGACTTCCCTTTCATCGACATGCTTGACATATTTTTCAAAGAGAAATTCAAGAATAAACTAATGATTTATCATTACCTGTGAAATATGAATACATGAGAACTTCGTTACCTTCTGACTTACAGTTCACACAAATCTTGGAATCCGGTTTTATGTGCTAAAGATGAATATTCTCATCGAAAACGCGAAGATGTTCAAATCTATATCATCACACTGACTACAGTCATTCGCTTTTGAACCCAATGGGTAATCGTCTACTTTACCTACGACAACAGTGTAGAATATTTTGATTATTATGGATGACCTTCTCCGGGAGACAATATCATGGACTTTATGAGAGGAAATGCTACTTTAACTTACTTGAATAGTGAAATTATAATGATCAGATTCTATTGTGCCTGAAAATATTGTGTGTACGTTTTTCGTTAAAGCAGTCTTGGATTTCCATTAGAATACGTACTGGCTTGTTTTAACACTATTTCTCAACAAATGAGGACAAAATAAATGTAGTATGTGTATTATGTATATCTATGTTCATCAGTATGTATCCATGTCAAAATGACACTGTGCTCAATGACCATTGGAATCGAGCCTTACTCCAAAACGTTGTCAACCCTGTAAATACTTGCATGCTTAATATGTGGTATTGTAGAAGAAGAGGAAGAGCCTTAATCATCCCTTTTCATAGTTGATGTTTCATTGTGTGTGACCTTTTAAAACTGTTGATTTATAAAAATTAATTTCGTTTGTTTGTTAGAAACAAAGAAAATGTCGAACATCACATTCTTTCAACTGATCTTTGAACTTGTGAGTAGAAATTTCTTTTGGTGCCTCTGTACGGGCATATGAATATAATGGATATTTTCCTTCAAGTCTGTATTTCTACGATATAAATCAATTCCTTGGCAAGCTGTGCCATACATTGAGACAGAAACAGATCAAATCGAAGAGGAAATAGAAGAATGGGAGATGCAGACTGGTGATTGTATTTTCACTACTAAACGAGGCGGACATGCTGCATGATGAGACCTATGGTGAGGTCTAGTCATTCTAGACAACGACTGAAACACCCAGGACAACAAGAACAACAACACATGTTCTTTTCATAGCCATTTAATCTACTATAAGTAAGAGATGCTACTCCATCATTACCAATGTATTATTTAGTGTATTTCTTATGTGTATGTCTTTCACAAGAAATGAAACTTAAAACCCCTACTCAGTGTGAAGTGCGGGTAAACTGTACAAACATCCCTACCTGTGTGTAGCATAAACCTCTTATTCTCAGTGATAATAGGTTTGTATGATGAAAACAAAACAAGTTTCTGTAATTTTTGAGCGATTTGTCTTGACTTGTAATCTGTAATACACATACAGATATATCCCTTCACGTTAGCGTATCTACCGTGGAAGGATGTTTTCCTTCACGTCTGCGCTTAAACATATAAAAGGCTCGTCTGTCTTGCCATTCAATCCCCCCACCCGGTAAACGCCACCTCCCTCGACGATGGAGGTACCCCCCCCTATCAAATCAAGGGACCAACTGACGCCCCCATCAGTGGGTCCCACAAACAAAAATATAACCNCCCCCCCCCCGGACAACGCCACCATCCTCGATGAGGAAGGTACTCCCCACCCCAATCAAATAAGGGATCGGCTGGAACACCCACCATCTGATCCCATAAGCCCATCCGGAAAACGCCACCCCTCTCGAGGAGGGAGGTATCCCCCCCCCATACAAATCAAGGGACTAGCTGGCGCCCCCACCAGTGGGTCCTATAAAACCCTCGGACAACGTCGCCTCTCTCGAAGAGAGAGGTTTCCCCATTTGCGCTCCCATTGCTGTACTTGCAGCAATAGGCATTACAAACAAATATTCTCACACTTTGGGCTCTCTTTGGTTACACTGAGCCCTCATTAGAAATATAACTACATAAAAGAATGATTGGTATAAATTATTCTACTACTGTTCCCAAAAACACCAAATTGTGATCACAAAAATTAAAAGAAGGGTACCTGATACCCGCCAAATCCGACATACCTTTCGGAAACAATAAGTACGCACAGTACACTAAAACAACAAAAACCTAAAAATACAGGTTAGGAAATTTCACAACTCAGGTATATTTGAAACGTATGTGGCCCACACATGTTAGGCTAAAATAGGAACACCCACCCCCACTAGACAACGGGAAACACTTGAACACTAAATACCAGTAACTTTTAATTGCTGCTTGTTGGGGCGTACACGGCGTTCACTGCTACTCGATACCTACAGCCACTAGAAAGAAGGACGAAGGGCACAGTCAGAGGGGAAGAGCAGCATGGAGGGAATGCGCCCCGGGCCACCAAATTCCACACAAAGAGCTACTTTCATTATTGCCACAGAAAAGATTACAATCTTCAGTTGCCTATAAGTGTGGAGGTGGACCTGGGGTAAAATCGACCATCCTGTGGATCGTCGGCTCGGAGTGGTGGCGAGCGGGGCGCGGCCTTTTCCTCTGTCTTTTCCCACCTTTTCCTGCGGCTGGCATGGCGGCGCTCTGGGATGTTTCAATGATGTAAGACAAGAAGCTCAAAGGTCTAAAGGTCACTCAAAGGCCAAGCACCAAGGCTAAAAGCCCAGCACAATGGCAAATGCCTCCCTGGTTAGCAATGACACTGAAAAGTGACATCCGGCTAGATTGGTAAGCCATCCATGGGGGTTACAAATTCCCACGCGCCGGGGCAAAAATTGTTCCCAAGCACTGGGGCATAGGAGAGCTCTGCCATCGAAGGGGAGCCTGTAGTTCTTCTAAGGACTTAATACAGTCATAAAGCACGAAAGTGCATACATGACTATAATAAATATCAGGCATCAGGCCATTCAATCCTATGTAGTAGATGCATATCTAAACACTGCAAAGTGGGAAACTCGAGGGAAACCATCACTATGATGGAGTGATGCACCTCATGGATAAGGTAAAGGAGATAGGGTATTACCTCAACAAGTCACCAGATGAGGGAGAGATGCACCTCCCGGATAAGGTAGAGGAGATAGGGTATTACCCCAAAAAGGCACCCGATGAGGGAGACGACTTGAAAATAGCGAAAGGGTTTGTAAAAGAAGTTATTGATGAGGAAGTATTGAAAAATCTACACAGAATGGGCTAAGAGAGATGTGAAAGTGAGCGTTGGGATGTTGAGGCAAAGAGAGGAGGAGTAGCCTCAGCAACGATATTTCACAGAGTTGTATTTGGTGATGGAGGATAACGAGCCTCCATTTAGAATCAATGTCTCTGTCCGATGAACAAATGAATGCTTGTGTCTTTGTTGCAGAGCCCGTCCTAGGAGGTGTAGCTGTCCTGGATATAGATAAACATCAGTGATCCAGGACAAAATCCAACGGTCTTTTCAGGGCCTCCTTACTCTGCTAATAAAGATGTATATTATCCAAATCACTGACATTATGTATTTTATGTTTGTATCTTTGTGCAATTGTATGCCTATGTTCACAAATAACGTTAGACTTACAACCCTTTCGATTCCTCGTATGTGTGAGAGTGTGTTTGTAGTCATATTCTGAGTATAAATACTACTTCTCATTTTGGTTATGATGATATGTTTGTCTGTATGTAATTATTAGCACTCCGACATTTGCTTGTCAGATAGTGTGTGATTTCATCTCCTTTCTTTCGTACCCTATCCATTTCGTCGTTGGGGATTTGGTTGCTAGATAAAGTGGGTGATAGTAATCAAAACGTGGGCGGTGAAAATTAATATGAAAAGGGTGGTGGATAGTAAGAAAAAGTTAGTGCAGGATAGTAATGAAAAAGTGGATTGTGGATAGTCACTAAAACTGGATACTGTATATTACTCATAAAAAGTGGGTGTTTGATAGTAAATAAAACGTGGGTGTAAACTACTAAGTATTGTCTACTACATTCCCAATTTTAAGCCCCCTTTTTAATTCCATAGTGGTATTTTCATGTTAAATTTTAACAATAACTTCTTCAACCTAAAGGAGGTATATTTTTAGCATTACATTTTCTGTTTACTCCATGCCAAATTCCCGTTTAATCCCATATATGTTTATATCATATTATAGAGCAATATAACCCTACAACGTAATGTTACATTGCCATTATACTCCATACTGGCCCGTTATCTAAGCCTACAGTTTAATGGTATTTCCCTTTAGACACCAGGTGACTCATATTACTACTGTCGTTCAAATGTTACAAGTTTATAACACTATTATTTTCATATGTTCTCTATTCACATATTTAGTTGTTCAATTTTTGGGAGTAAGTTTTGTGAAAAAAGGAGAGTGAATTCTGTTTTAGTTTCTGTTTCAGCCTAAATCTCCTGTTAATGAAATATATTGAGAAGCATATATTTAAATAGTCAGCCATAAAATTTGATTAGAGCCTGAATTTTCTTAGACATGGCTTACTCCAAAATAAAAAATGTATCTTACAAGAAATTGGCTAAAGCGATGGGTCGTTATAAATCTGAATTAAGAACTCAGATATCATACTCATCAAAGAATGAAGTTTGCTTGATACGTTCGAGATATTTCTAATACAATTTAACAAATAATTCCTTATTTAAGTTTTTAATTCTAAATTTCATTTAATTTTGTGATGACCTTTAAAAATTTATATTTTTATACATTCATTTTTGGGGGGGGGGACGGAGGGTAAAATCTTCTTCACCAAGGTTTATCTTCTTTTTTTCTTTTTCAAATTAAGATTCCCCAGCTCTAAAACTGTACTTGGTAATATCTCAATAAAAAATGGACATGTAGAAAGTTTGCCTTTTGTGCAATTAAAGGAAAACATGAGAGGTTTTAAGACCCATGGACCATATCAGGAAATACAAACTGCATCGACATTACAGTATTGACCTTTTCATCGCCCTAAACACTTTGCAACCATAAAAAGCTTCATAAACTCATTTATATCTTGCTTTCCAACCATGACAGCCTCATGTCACGTGGACTGATAGCAATTTTAGTTCCCGGATGTGCCATTATATCGTTTGCCTACGTATCTGGGGATACATCCGTGTTTAGATATTCTGTCAAAACAAAAAATATAGTTCTGTGAACAATTCGTAGAATGGATGGCCTTTAAATGGCTTGCAAAAAAGCTCTTACTCTGATTCACAAAATAAAGAACCTATTGTATATTATATTTCTTGAACAAAAGTCATCTTGAGTAGAACAATTCCTGGCTCGAAATAAATTACAAGCTCCCCTCCCCCCCACCTACAAGTTAAATATTTTTGGTTCCTTACTTGTTATTAAACAATTTCAGTTAAATTTTTATTTGATGAGCATGTTTTCTAAATAGCTGTCATCACCAAGAGACAGTTTGAGAAAACAAAATAAAACAATGCAAACCAAACACGGATTATGGGCTGATATAACTAATATTTCTGAGAAAATGAATAATGAGTCAGGTTCACGCATGTTAATCATAAAATCATCTTGTATATGAATGGTTGATCTTGTTACATCTCTGGATAACATATTTCTAATCCAGTTTTAATCAAACTTGGAGTTTTGGTTTAGGGGATGCCCATAAAGAACGTCCGCAGATAATACCTGTTTCTTATCCCCCCCTCTTCCTTTGTTTGCTTTTGTCCGCAATTGGCTTACATCCTCCTTCCCGGCTGTGGATTTTAATCAAACTCGGTGAACAGACCAAGATCATTAAGACCTATGCATATTTATAAAACAATCCTGCATCTGATAGGTGGAGCTTGTTACAACTATAAACACTGTATTTATTGTTACATGATTTTGATCAAACTTGGTAAATAGGCTTATGTCAGTCATTGTCGGTTGAGGAGGAACGATAACGAGATCCAATCAAAATACAGCATGTTAACACTCTAACAACGCTCTAGCAAACAATATTTTTTTAAATCAGAATTTGATCCTTTGTGTTGAATGGTATTTATATCCTTAAGATCATGGACGAGTTTGAATCAGGGCAAAATCAACACATTTTATGAGTACTGTTATATCTGATTTGGAGTGCTACCAACTCTGGAGACTGAATTTTGATCATAGTTTCCTCCAGCGTCGTGAAAAAGCTCATCATTGATCTAAAATAGGCATTTAATTTCTGAGATCTACACGTATTGACGAGACTGGTGGTCCTGCGGGAGCTGAATGGTCGAGTGGCTGACTAAAAATACAAAAGACCGAAGAATCAATCCTACCTGTACCAGTCCAGGTCAGCTTTTGTGGTGTGTTACTGATGACCACGGCACTAAATAGTTATTTGATGTGCTCTATCCGAATATCATCGGCTTTTTCAGGTGGCGAAAGAAACCTCGGATGTCGCCAATGAGAACTATATTCTGAACTACTTTCTTACATACGGAACAAAATGGTAGCGGAGGAGACAAAATCACAATCGGAACATATACGGTGCATTCCTCCAGAGAAGAACCACTAGCACATAATATAGACGTGTATTCCTTCAATATCCGAGTGATGATCCGATCGTTGAGGTGTTTTTGCACATGAAACAGTCCAATCAATCATGTATCAGATATGCTGAGCCTGTTACAGCTCTAAGTCTAGAGTCTATATTTCTCATTCAAGTTTGACAAAACTTAGGTTGTATCATCAAGATCTTGGATGACTTAGATGACGAGCAATGTTTTATGCATATTATTTATGCGTTTACATTTCGCAATACTTTTACCAGACTAAAGAATGCAAAATTAGGTAAATTGACTCTGTAAGTTTCGGAAGATTGCCTTAAAGTCTCCTTAGTTAGGTTAAGTTTGGCAGAGCTACATCATTTCTACTTAACACTCTTGGATTTTGGTTTACATTTGGCTACGTAGAGTTCCGTCTCACCTTTAATATTTTCTTAAATCCCTTGATATATGCTTCTTTTAGAAACACATATTCACCTGCAAGAACTTTACAGTGGTTCTGTGTTTTAGTTTATGTTTGAATTTTGAATTCCTGGAATAATTTCTTACAGTGAGATAAATAATGTTATGCTAAGAAATATTGTTGAAGTTCACGAATTAATACCAACTACAAGTGCTAGATTAGAACGAGAATATGATAATGTTGACCTGTCCCTAACCGAAATAACATATTGGAGCTCTCACCTGCTTGGCGATATATACACGTATCCCATATTGTCAGAAAAAAACAAGCCAAACCAATACCACAAAAACCGAAACAAACAAACAATCAAAAATTTCCTTTACCAATTTATCTACCTAATTATAGATATCTGCATCGACAAAATAGTAAACGTATATAAGCGTTGACAAATTGCTAGAGGGGATATCATTACTAATTGGAGGGGTTAATTAAATTTGTTTCTCTCCATGAAATTGTAGTAGTTCGAAAAACTTAAGTGTTTCTGTATTATTAATTAAGACATATTATGACGTTAATATCGGGCGGCACTAAAATTAGGGGGGGGGGAATTCAGCTATACGAATTCGTGTTAGTTGGCTTCGGTGAATGACGTTTTAGGCTGTCAGACTAAATCTTTCAGGTACTCCAGATAAAGTCTGAACACTGCTGAGAACGAGCACATACAAAGTCAGTTTGGATTAACTTACACTAGAGAACATGGAATTGCTAATTGTTTTTTTTTTATTATTATCATGCTTTTTTTAAAAAAATAATATTTGCTATCAAAAATGGATCCATTTTTGTATCATACATTGGAGTGGACCTCGCATTGACCTGAAACTATTGTGTTGCGATACTGAAATATGTTATTTTTTTAAAAAATTCTCTTGTTTGAAATGACATTATGAAACATTGTCCATCGTTTCCATCTAGGAAGAGCATTATATCCTGGTCCATTTCTTGAAATCATTATTCCAACGTGCATGTTAGAATCAATAAAACAATGAAATGGCTTTCTTAAATTTGGAACATTTAGTTTGCAACGATATCAGTTACGACCACACCTATTTTTGTAATGTTTTTCTGATAAAGACACGGTTAATTATTTGCCATTACTATCTAATTATATTATACATTATTTGCCATTACTATCTAATTATATTGTACATTATTATTTGCCATTACCATCTGTTATATTATAATCATTTGTAATTTTTATGTTCGCCTAAGCATTTTGAATGGAAAAATTGCAGCATCTATTCAAATGTCTATCCTCTAAAGCCGGTTTGGATTATCATGCGACAGTTTCAATTTACGCTCTTTGAGTCTAGTGATCAGTTACAAATAATTAAAACATTATATTAGCTATCTTTTTAGCTGCATGTCATCGCCACCCGCTTTTCATACTCCAATTATTCTTGCTATATTTTAATGGCAGGGTCAATTTCTAAGTCCCCGTTGAATTGTGGTATGTATGTGCATCAAATACAATAAAGTGGAGGACCACTCCGGTGGTATAGTGGTTAGAGCGTCCGCCTCAGATGCGGGAGGTCGCG
>QKMX01334136.1:0-12057 GCA_003401595.1 Venustaconcha ellipsiformis | reverse complement strand
TCTCTCTCACACACACACACACACACACACACACAGGGTTATCAATGGTAACTTGGTTATAGTCTGTGTAGCACAGGTATGAGGCCATATTTTTCCCTTCAAATAAATATAATACACAACCTGAATATTTTTAAAGGCTTTCCTTCTCCTGTGACCAAACAATATTCTCATGCTTTTACGTCAGATTTAGTCTCATCGTAACTAAACTAATGTGGTCGGTTCCAACAGAAACTAATTTCACAAGAAAGTTTACTTAAAGCCATGAATGGGAACACAACCCCCACATTTAGCTTAGCCAGTCAGGATTAACTTTAACTGCCAACACTCATATCAAAGCCAGAATATTTCTCTCTAGTATGCCTTTATGACTATTATAGTAAATATCATTTTATGACACCCATTTCAAATGTTCCAAGATTTCCCAAAATTTGTCTCAGGCTTGTCTCAAGTTTGTCATTTTTCGCTATTTGACCATACATTAACATTGCTGTTTTGTGTCACTGTTATCCAGACTCTGAAATTGACTCCTTCCTAAATGAGAGATTAACCATTGCAAGCTACCAGTTTATTGTGAGCCTAGTCAATAATACATCAGATTTCATGGCTACGTGTCACACTGACGATGACAAAATGTGCTTCAAGAAAACATTACAAACATTTTGCAACATTATGACAAGAAATCACTTTGGTTCCTTAGCTAATTAATGAGTTCTAGCAAGCTGAACATTTTGGCTGTATTATTGGACCAAATACTAAATTGCAAAATGGTTTTTGCCAAAATTGATATAAGAATGAAGTATCAATTACTCTGAAAAACATTAAGACACTAACGCTGAATTGACATTATTCACTGTAATTTAATGATGCTAAAATATTATAATTAATTAACCTGCATAGTGATAATTTTAATCATTGTAAACCTTCCATAAGGCAAAGGCTGTTATTAATAATGATGCTTGAGGTCCATATATTGCCATTGGGTTTTATCACACAGTTATCCACCATCTACAGTGACCAAAATTTGTGGATTTCTTACAGTTCAGGTATTGGGAAAATGCCTGTTGATTTTGAGATTTAAAAAAAAGTCAAAGGTCAAGGTAACTCTGACTGAAAGAGGAAATGGATTTCCACACAGTGACACTAGTTCTACACCATAGACTGGATTAAATGTCAAGGATAATTTGTACTTCTGATAGGGAAGATGACTCTCTACATGAGTGACAGAACATCATGGTCACAATAATTAAAATAATAAAACTGGTTACTGCACAAACATTGGACCCATTTGTGATAACATGCTAGGTAAAAAAGAAGTAGTGAAAAGTATGTGGGCTTTTACTTAAAGGTATGGAAGAGGCCAGTTGTTGTGTGTCAAAGATTGGCTTAAAGAAAAAAAAGTTCTGAAGAATATCTGTTTTCTAAATTATAATCCCTGATTAAACAGTCTGAATAGATTGCACTTAGTTTGGTGAAGAAATTTGTTGATTCTGGGGTCTAAAGGTCAAAGGTCATGGGCATGGTGAGTCTAAAGAAATCATGGTTTCAGCACAGTAAGTTTAGTTCATGACTGCATAGCTCAATGGAATGTTGTTGACATCTATTGGTCAGTTAAATCTCCAAGGCCAATAGTACTATTCTAGTGTCAGCGTGAAGGACTAATACAAACCAGGTCATTCACTGTCCTCCGTACTCTTTATTTGACATCTTAATAACAAAAATAAAAATTGACAGCAAATATTGTTTACCCAACCTTGAGGCACCCAGATTATCTGTGCCCTTTTGGAGTTCATGAGAGTTTAATGCACAGTGTAAAATTGTTAAGTTTATTTTTGGGGTAGATTTGGAATTCCATTCTGACATACTTAGGTAAATGCCTGTTGAGAATTCCTTTGTTTTGTACATATCATCCTATAGTGTTTGTTTTTGAATATTGAACTTTACCTTCATGGTGCATTTCTGGAACAATCAGTTTCCTACTTTGACAGAATTGAATCAAATTGTACACAAGTCAAATTTTTCTTCAATAATTTACTCCAATATCTCAGCATCATAAGCAGATCTGTGTGTCCAGTATTGACTGTATGTAGCTCAAGGGTAGGGTTCCATTCCTGCATCATTTAAATTTTTAGGACAAGCTCAGTGGTTGTAATTTGATACCCATGGCTAATTGGACTGTGGTATTTATGTGCACTGATTACCTCATGCTGATATGAAATCTGATGACAGAGATGTGATGTTTTTTTAATTAATAGCTAATTGCTTGATGACAATATATTGTGTCCTGTACAGAATGTGCCTCTTCTATATTTTTTTTTATCCATTATCAGTCTTGTTACAGTGCATATAAATCCCCTACTTTAAAGCCTGGAAGAAAAAGTGGCTTGTTCTTGACAGTTGCATCACTTTTGTGCTTTTTTAATCAAATATACTTGCTTTATATTTTCAGTGTAGTAAATGGTTCTTAAAATAGCACAAGTACAGTTCACACTGGCTTCTGAGTCCGGTCCAACTGCGGACAACATAGACCCTGGGCTGTTGTCACTGTACTGACAGTTCAGGGTCTGTTTTTTTTTGTCTGCTGATTACTCTTAACAAACTGCATAAAGCCATATCTACTGTTACTTTATGCCATAGCAGATATCGGTTTATGCAATTTTTAATTACGCCCAACTAAAAAATAGAAATTAGTTATATACATGTACTTCACTAATTTTAAAAAGTTTTATGTAAAACAAGACGTGTTGGATTTGATTTGATATACCATGCATAATGGTATAGAAGTCTAATTCAGTTGCAAATAGCATTGACCTTGATGTACTTGTGCTTTATACATATGCAGATCAGAGTTGGTGCAGGTTGCAGGGATCAGTCTTAAAAGGGATTATACATTATATTTTACTTTGTGAAAAATATTCAATTCTACCTAAAGAAAAGAACCACATATATTTTAATTTTCGGGTCTCAAGCTCTTGGTTTTTCCCACTCATACAAACTAGTACATCTCTAACTACAAAACAGAAAGCAGCTAGTGTTATAAAGTGTACACATAAATATCTAAAAAGAAAAAGAGGGAAGACTAACAATTTTGAAGATACAGCTAATTGAGATATTGAAAAATAACAAATAATAGAACATTGTACATTATATCAAAAGAATTTCTGTACCCTTTCTTATTGTTTGTTTTATTCTCCTGTAGTTTCATATCAGGAGAGCAGGGTGAATAAATACTTTCCTGTCTTGCCTGGTTGTATGGCTAAATAAGCTTATGGTATGTCAGTGACCATTTGCCCACCAATAGCAATCACTATTTTCAACTTCTAATCAGTAAAATAAACTCTTGATTTCAACCAAACTTGACAGGCAGTATCACAAAGGCCTTCCAAGTTTGTACCAATTATGTCTATCTGCCATCAAATGGTCAGCACTACTGAAAAACTTGTAGGGACTTATTTTCAAAGGGTGCCACAAAGGACTTTCAGACTTGTACAAGACATGCTGCATTCTGTCATAAAATATGGCTTCCATTGCAAATAAAAATATAACTTCATAAAGTTTGCTCTGTAGAATTTGACCAGCTTTGAATCATGGCATTTACAGTCTATCAGTATTGGAAAAATTATGCTGATGTGCAGTCAAATATGGATGAAGATACAAAAAATGTGCATAAACCTTTACTCATTTGTTTTTATATAGCAGTCAATATAACTGGACAAATTTCCACAGAAAGCATTCTATTGACCCAGATTTCATGGCCTAATACTGCTGCATTTGGCATTTAGGCCGATGCTAGCCAGGTGATCAGTCTAGCCAGGTGATCAGTCGTTGATTTGTGTTGTGGCTTTGTTTTAGTTGTTGTCAATACAGTTGTATTCAGTATATCAAAAAGACTGCTGTATCTTATTTTATTTGTAAAATAACACATTTTGTTTATAAACACATCTCCCCAAAATAACAACCCTCTTTATAACACAATTCTGGATATAACACAGTAAAACAGTTTACTCTATCATCAAAATCGTGCTAATGTATGACAATAAGGCTTGAAAGCAAACAAAGTAAAACTTAGTCATGTATCTTTATTTTATTTTCTTCAAACAAATTTTGATTGTCTCAGCTATACCATGACTTGGTATATGATAATAGTCTCAGTATATTGCATTTTCATATTATGATTCTCAGTATAACACAGTTTAGTATATAACATGGTCGACAGTAATGGTCACTCACTGCCACATTATAATAAGGGTATATTGTAATGTACTATTTCTTTTCAGGATTCAGAGACTAAAGATTACCAATTGTGGGTCAAAGGTGAAACAGATGAATACCAGTATCCCCTCATAGGTGAGTATATATTAAAAAAAAATATTTTTTTGTTTTTGCTTTTGTTGAGCTTTTTTTTTCAAAAAGAGGTATTCTGCAGAAAATAACCTAGTTCATAGTAAGTAAATTAAATATACTTTCCTTCTTGACTTCCACCCACTTGACCAAGTTTCTTCTTTCTTAGAAAATGCTCATAATTGGTTATTACTAGATTTGTAACAGTGCATCATTATGTAGGGACAAAAATATTGGCTATTAAATGTTTGTAAATGATGTCAGTCCACAATCAAATATTTTTCAAGGAAAATAAATCACAAAAACTGAACTGAATTTGAGCAAATTAGACAAAGCATCTTGGCATAGATGGTTGGTTTATTTGTACAAGTTATGCTAACATGATTTTAACTAAAAAAAAAAGTTACTGTATAGAATATCACCAACTTTTGCACAAAGTATCCTGGCATAGGAGCTATTTATTATTGGATAATTTTTTACGATGAACCATAAAATAGTGATGAAGATGTAAAAGCAATAAACATTTTAAACAATTGTTTTTTGGTTTTGTAATGTACATAATTTTCCACCATAATTGGGACTCTCTTAGTTTTTCCAAATAGCCAATCTCTGAGCTTGGAATTGTATTAAATCATGCATAAACTTAAAAAAAACAAAACACAATTGCCCACCACTAATCTGGGGAAGGGGGGGGCATGGGAAGAAAACCTGAATTTTTTTAAAACTATTCCTGTTATGTTTTATGATGTAGTATATGCTAGAATAGATGTGTTATTGGAATTTTAGGCCAAATTTTTCACTACTCTGCAGCCATAAAACACCATCCCAATACTGCATTTTCTCTGTTTGGTGTCATCTTGGCCCTTAAAGCTCACTGAAACCAATGAATAGAGGTCACTTTTATACCAAGCACTCAATACATTGTAGCTACAGAGCCAGCAGGTTTGTCAGGATGCCTGCAAATAAACATAAAGGTTTGCACTTGTTCAGCTTGACCAAATTATCTAATTATCAGTTGATAGATTTGGATTAGTATACAACAGAAGGTTTTGATTTATAATATTTGAATTATCAGAACTTTCAAGTCTATATTTATCTTGCTGGTTGACACAAGCTGATACTTGTTGATTGTACAACCTAGTACCAGATAAATATGGCAGATGAGCAAGAGTTAAAGCTGAAGTTTGAGGTCATATTTTGTATGTATCAGTGCAGATATATTGATATCATGAGCTCATAGCAGGATCCTTACTGTTTAAACTTGGATTTATTTTAATTTACTCATTGGAGTGTTATTTACAAGATTTCACCATAGATTATAACCATGTACACATAAAAATTCACATCAATGAAATTTAGCAGATTGACGTATGTACCCAATTAAAAGCAGAGTCTGAAAACATTGACCCCCATCTTCTGCTGCATAATGTGCAAGCAGGTCAGTGTCTGTATAGTTTGTTTATCTAATTACTCCATCCATATTGCATTATGCAATAACTACATTATTATGTCATCAAGAAACCTTTTCTTTCTGTGTATATGGGTTTGTTTCAGGATTTTTGTCCCATGGGTTCCAATAATAGTCAGTGTTATCAACACAGCAGGATTCCTAGTAAATTTTCATGCATTTTGCATTCCAGGACAACCTTTACATGGTCAGCAAAAAACCATGTTGGTATTATTTTCTTCAAAACTCTGACCTATTTTAATGTTTTACTGGTCTGTTTCATATTTGAACAAACAAGAAAGAGAAGCAACGATGCTTGAAATTGATGAAATTTTTGGTTGTTGTATGCTTAAATAACTTACATTATATACTTGCATATACAAGATTAATCTAAGCAAAGACAATATAGATCCATCATGAGATGACAAATCTGGGTCTATGAAGGATTTTTAGCACTAATCAGTAGATTAAACAATATAGACCATAGACCCAGATCTGCTGCCACATAGTGCGCTATGCTGTTATCACTTGTATTCAACACAAAATCACACATATATATTGCAAGTTTTTAGCTTTGGTTTGGTTACCACTGATTGGTACAAGGTATGTGTAACAAGTGACTCTATTTATATTTGTTAATTTCTCTGACACCTTAATAATCTTCAGGAGAATTCACATTATTTTCCCATGAGCATGTATCTTTCTTCTCAAATTTGATACAGCATGTTGATAGGTAATACTTATATGACATAATTAACATGGACTCCTTGTAATACTTATGACATAACTAACATGGACTCTCCATAATACTTATGACATAATTAACATGGACTCCTTGTAATACTTATGACATAATTAATATGGATTCCTTGTAATACTTATGATACAATTAACATGGACTCCTTGTAATACTTGTGTGACATAATTAACATGGACTCTTTCTAATACTGGAAGGTCCTAATATCATGGACTCCAATAGCATGGTCTCAGAGTAGAGTGGTATTGCCTATCACCAAATTTAATTTTTTTATACCAAGGTCAGAGGGATTGTCACACAGCTATCTACCATTCTTAAACTGTTCTCACAGAACATTATTGTTGCCAAGTCGGTACATAGTTTCCATGCTCAAAATGTTCATGTCTCCTTGGCAGACCTTTCAGCATAATTATTAGAAACAAGTGATTACATGGCTAAAGAAGCATGTTGGCACATCCAAACGGCCTAGTGGTGTTAGCATATTTAGGTTGTACCAACCCAGCTCTGTCTAGTCATAATCATACACCCAGTTACTCAGACATTTCAAGCAAGCCTCCATTCCACCATCTTCCAAACCTCCCAAACGTCTGCTAGAAATCAGGTAGGATGACTGGTGCTTCAAAGATTTACATAAACCCAAAAATTTGCCTCTTAGTTTTGGATTTTGCCAGCTATTTATTCAGTTAATGATCCACAAACTCTGAAACTGAACTGCTATTTGTGGGTAAAGAATGCACCATATGTACTCACTTATAAGTCAAACTGCAAATAACAAAGCTCCTAATCTGCCATAACATATTGTGCCGGCAAATCCAGGTCTGTGTTGTTTCTTCTAGTGATTTTTGCTTAAAACGTACTGCATGGACCCAGATCTGCTGGCACATTTTGTACTGGCAAATCTGGCTCTGTGCAATTTGCAGTTTAAAATAAACTATTTTTTGAAGGAACAGAATGCAGTCTGTTTAACATTACACAGTTAAATTCCACAGCATATTCAGTGGTTAAAAAAACAAAAAAAAAACTTGTACAAGATTTCCCAAAATGGTTTTAGAAAATCTGATGGAGAATGAATTGTAACAAGGTCAGTTTTGCAGATCTCCATCCCACATCCAATCTAGGAAGCCCGGATTGGAGATTAGTCCATGTATACTGCCAAGGTTTTAACTAGTAATTCTCTAAGTACTAACAGTGAAGAAATCGTTAAGATACAGTGTCATAAATGATACATGTCCGTAAAATTTTACAGTATTGTCAATGTACTGTTTTGTATGTAATTATTATCAAGTATAGTTTTGTATCTGATTGAGTGGAACTTTGTTACCTTTCCTCATATTCTAATAATGACTAGTTAGCAGCTAATGATGATAAATGTATTCCAAAAAATTTCATATTATGATTTACTAAGTCTTTTCCCACCAAATTTTCATTATAATTATTTTTCACCATAAGATCCAGAAATAAATCCCATTTCAAAGAAAATAAATGCTACAATTAAATTTATAGAATTATAAACATTTAAAACGTAGAATATTTAAGAAATTGTATTTTAAAAAAGTCCTGTACCCAATTGAAATAATTTTTACAGTTGTAGAATAAGCTGTGAAAATGTAGTTTCGCAAAACTAAAGGAAAATGTGCCGTCACACTTGATGGGACATTGTGTTAATGTATGCTCTTAGAAATCTTGCATGACACTATTTGATTATTTTTAATATGCCATTATTTTTATTTTAGTTTTCAGATAATTGGCAGAAGGGAAAATCATGGACTTATGATTATAGTTAGCTTATTTTCCTTAAATACTTATTCATATTTATTTTTAGCAGCTTATAAAAAACAGAATGATGAGAAAAATGACATGAATATCATAATTGTTTCAAACAAAATTTATATAAAATGTATATTTCATTTTCTTACATCAGAAGTTAACCTATTCATTAAAATATAATACAGACATAATCTTTCAAATATACTAAAGCTGTCAAATTGGAATAAAAACTTGGCCTCTTAAAATTTCTTTTCAACTGGAATAAATTGTTTAAATAAATTTAAATAATGAGTGTTCAATGTGATGTAAAAATAATTAAAGGAAATTCAGAGGCTACCCTGTTAACCTCTGATTCGGACAGTTCTGGTCTGGATTGGAAAGTGCTTGACATCCTCTGAACTGACCTAGCTGGGGTTATCAACCATCAGATTTTATAAAGCAAAATTGAGTAGATCTATGCCATTGTTGTTCTATACAAATTATCCAGCCATTATTGTGGTCTTTTGTATTCAGATGGAATTAACCTGAAATTTGAAAGGATGATTTATTTGTTGGCACTGTCTAGTTTATATTAGGGGTGAAAATATTAAGTGTCATGTTATACAGGAGTCATTTAACAGTCTGATCCAAGTGAGATTCAGGACTTAGACAATGTCTGTCCCAGACGAATTCTACTTACCAAAGATTGAACTCTATTTCACCTGGTTCATGGTCAGCATAAGGTTTCATTGTCAAACATCACATGCTAAATAAAGAAAATGAAAAATATTTCAAATTGTAGGTATTCAGTTATCCAAAGAATGCAGTGAATTTTCCTCATTTTTAAAATATGCTGATTTTTTTTATTCACTTAAGATGAATGCCCTTTTTTCAATTTAAAAGTTTAAAGTTTCAGTTATGTTCTGTTTTAAACTCGTCTGGAGGCATCACTTTCATTTTTAACCTATACCTTCTGTGTATTGCTTTTAAAGTTAGAAAAGCTTTATTTTAAACTATCTTTGAAAATGTGTATTAACAGAAAATTTTAGATTATCAGGACAATTTGACAGGAAGCATACACACCTTGGTTTTTCGAAATTACCTTTTTTGCACCAAAAGTCTTGATACCCTATTCTTGCAAATTTGCTCCTGTACAGTGAAATAAAAATGTAAATGTGTTTGTGCTCAAAGTATGGGTATCTCTGCTGTTTCAGAGGAATTATGTTTTATTATATACTGTGTTATACATTATTATATTATTTATGGTACTACCCACCTGTTGATATATACATTATTATATTATTTATGGTACTACCCACCTGTTGATAAGGCAGTTTACCTGTTGTGGAGTAGGATCACTGTCTTAAGTTGGTACAGGTAAATGTTGCTCTCCACTCAAGTCACTCCCTGATTGGCTGACAAATCCAGGAGTCCCCAAGAAAGGCTGATAATAGGTGTTGTGTGCCACAACAGTGTTTACTTCAGCCCACCAGTTAGTGGATTTTAGTTCTCACTTCACAAAATCAGTTTGTGAATGGAAGTGGGTTGTTCAGGACAGTTACAAATTGGACTGCCCTAGGAAAAGATGTGCATTCCAAATAAGAGATGGGAATTGATTTTTGGGAACTTTGGACATTGATTTTAATATAAACCATGCTGCTAGATGTACATAGAAAAGGTAATACAGTTTTTTTTTTATTAACTACCTTTTAGACTATTTATCCTAGATGTAAAATGTCAGGGGTTTTTTTAAATTGTTTTTTTTGTAAAGTAAACATCATATTTTAGAAAAAGGAGAGAACTTACATTTCCTCATAATGTGAAGGCCATTTTGTTAACTGTCTTTAAGCAGGACTATATAACATTGAGTTGTTTCTAGAATTAAATTTGCTCCTCCTTTTGACATTTATCCCACAATTACTGTTAGGTTTAATAAAGAACTTAATATTTGTTAAATTTATAGGGGACATTTTCCCACTCTGACATGATGTCCTTTCTTTCACCTATCAGTTGGTTTGGGTGGGTCTTGTTGATGGTGTCGTCATCATCATCATCATCATCAAATTAACAAAAATTCCATGTGCAGGTAAAGAAAAACTGAAAACCACTCTATTCACTTTTCATGCACAAGCAGTTTTTGTACTGTTTGACCAGATCCATATGTGTTGCTTTTCCAAATTTGACATTTTGTTTTCCATCAGTGGCCATGTGACAGATCTACATTTCCCTTCATGTATATATGTTTTTTATATTTATCAAGTGGATTACTTCCTTGTAAAAGATTCAATTAAAGGAAATGCCCTTGGGAGAAAAATTCTTTTAGGTTAATGGTTAGTGCTAAAACTGAGTGTACATGGTGTGTACAAGTAATTAAATTGAGTATGAAACACTGGCAAGTTGTTATAATGTTTTCATTACCAATTACATATTTTTATTGCCTTTATTATGATGTCAATTACATTGTCTCTGATTTTATGTGATCCATATTCAAGTAAACAAAGATAATAGACCATATCAATTAAATGTAATGAAACATTTCAAGAACATTTTTAATAGCAAATGACAAGCTAAATAAAAAGATTTTTTTCTAGGTTTGTTGAATGTTGGTACTCTATCTCTCTCTTTCTCTCACTCACTCACTCTCTCACTCAATTATTCAGTCCTAAATTACCTAAATGAATAAATCCCTCCAGTTATGCCCTGTCTAGTCTCCATTTTATTACCCATTGTCTGGACACACCTCAAATGGGTGGCCATTATAAACCTTTTCTAGTAAATCTGATTATAGGTGATCAGTAGACATACAAATTGGATTTAATTATTGATTTAGACAAAGATTGCCCTTTCTTGCTATAATAAACCCAATTCTCTTAATCTCCAGAACTCTGTGAACTACAATTATTTGAAATTAAACTTGCATGTGTGTTTGTTTATTTTCAGTTCTTTGTAACTGAAGTCATTGCAAGAAGTTTACTAAAAACCTTGTTTCTAAAAGATAAAAGTGCCACCCAGTGCATCAGATTGAAAAGTTATGATAGATTATTAGATTTAACCAAGAGCAGGAGTCCATTTTATTACATTGTTTGTGTGAATATTACATTGGTTTTGTGATTTGATATAATTTTATGTTTAAGGTCACTTTTCACTGTTGAAGACTTTGCCACTTTTTGTTTCGATTTGCCAACATTCATTACTGTGATGCATTTGCTTTCTATCTTAAAGTGACATTTAAATGGACTCGTTGATCCCCTCTTAAATTTTTTTGATGTAACTAAATTTCCATCATGAACATGCCTTACAACGTCATCACTACCATAAAAACTACATAGCTTTATTTATGGGTGTGTGATATTTTTGAATGACTAAGTTTTTGTTATCTATGGAATTGTTTTGGGGAGTCCAAAAGCAGGTATTTATAATGACAATGAATTTTTATTAGGGAGGTTGGTCATAGTGAAAGAATACTGAAATTGTATGTGTAAGACATTAGTAATCCACACACTAACTAGCACTACTTTCCGCTCCCCTGGACTTGTAGTATTTGTACTTTGTGTTACCTATGATTTATATAGAGCCCTACTTTCCAGGAAGTCCACTCATCAATTTTTGACATTTGTTTTAACATCCACTACATAATACAGATATCCCATAACCATCCACTTACTATTCACTTGTAAGTTGGGTCCAACTGTAAAGAACATTGACCCTGATCCACTATCACATGATGGGCCAACAGATCTGGGTCTGTGTTGTTTGTTCTACTGATTAC
>QKMX01334009.1:0-14609 GCA_003401595.1 Venustaconcha ellipsiformis | reverse complement strand
AAAAAAAAAAAAAAGAAAAAGAAGAGCGTTTATTTTAAAGCGCCTTTGGGTTCACGTACGGGTTGAGCTTGATTACAAATTCTTTCGCGCTCATCGTTCCAACAATTGAAATGGAATAAGAAAAATGGAGAAATAGAAATATAACAATTACCCATGATTTAAGACATACCCAACGTCATTCAAACTGGTCGTAATGTACTTCCTTTTGCTATTTCTTTTACAGTATGGTGGCTCGTACTGTGATTTATATTTTACTATATCTAACATTGTCATAAAATTTACATTTAGCGATTTGCTGTAATAACCAATCTAAAAAAATCCACCTTCCTAAAATCAACAATAGCAGCCTGTTTATAACATAACGCAAATGTATTAATCCCATCAGAGCAGTATATGTTATCATCAAAATCACAAAGACCAGAATGTATGATAACATCTGTCTCAATTTTATGACAATATGATTTTATTGACATCATCTTAACATAAAACATAACTAAAAAATACGTCTAACCCAGCTTTATAATTATCGAATCTTATCACCTTACCGACTACATTTTCTTTTTATTGCTTTAGCTCGTTTCTTAATTTTATTATTAGCTAGTTTTAGACAGTACGTACATTTTTCTATGCAGTCCGATAAATTCTACGATAGGAACCAAAATTTTTTCATAATTAAATTTTGCTATTACTTTTTTTATTATCATCACAGTGATATCTGCTGAGGTTTTTTGTTGATAACCTGAAAGATCAAACATTCGCGGTTATCAAAGATCAAACATTCGCGGTTATCGCAAAACTCTTGATAAATATCATCTGATTTTATCTTGTACATTAGCGAGTCAGTGTCAGTAAATAACAATTCTGCATCAGGCCACTTATCTTTAACAAAATCATAATGAAATTGGTACATTAGATATTTTGATATTTAAAATACTGCCATACCGACATAAACTGGCAAATTCAACTTCAAGTTTGTCTTTCTTCGTTGAGGGCTACTAGATTTTCATAACATATTTTCATACTGACAAAATCGTCAAATGCTGCAAATTTATTACGCCGTTCCAGGTTATTGATGATCTCGGTATTGACTCGCTTTCTAATAGTTTCTATGGTCTTGCCAAAGACGCTGTTGTTCATAAATTTGATAAAGTTTTTCTAATTCTGTTTTAGCAACTGCTCGTCGTACTGTGTTTAACTCTTAATCCAAGGTGATTGATTAAATTTAGCACACGATAAACTTTTCTTAATTTTAGCCCATCATCAACTGCTTATTTTAAAACTTTATAGCGACGAACGTATCTCCGTTTGTCAAGCAGATTATGAACTAGTTTTTGAACAACATATTTGCCACTAGTGCTAGCACTAGACAAATAATTTCTCTATTTTCTGATAATAAACTGCAAAAAATCAGCATCGACTCTGGATAGAATGGATAGTGGTTAAGCTTATCATGAAGCTCAACGAGATAGTCAGGATCAACTTTTATGAGATGACTAACATCATTCGCTATAGTTTAATCGGTTTCCTTGAAAACTGTTTTTCGCTGATCCACCTAAACCGACCAACTGGCATAGACTTCGATAATCCGTAATCATACAGATTATTAGCATCTAGATCGGCTATCAAACTTTATGGTTCTGTACTATCATAGTCTGGTAGATATTTAGTATTAGCCCTGGCATATATTTTTGTTATGACACTTATTCCGTCTCGGATTCCATATGTCTGTTATATTAAATTCAGCTTCTTGTTTTACTGTTGGTGGTTTCATTGCTACTGTCTTAACGAGTAAGATCATGATGAGATCCATTTCGTCAATAAGGTTTCTTAGCAACCATATAACAGATTCTTTAAGACGGTAAATCCTTACTGGTTTTGATAAAGATTTATCAGCAGCATAAACGACTTTATACGCCTCTCCAAAGAGAATATGCTCATGTACTTTTCTTGTCGAAGATTTATCAAGGTTATTTTCTGCTCGTTGCACTAGAAGTAAAATGAACTCGAAATCTGTGTATACTATAAAAGGCACTTTCATCTTATGTCTGTAATTTGTAAATTGTAATAATATTTCATCTTCGCCAGGCACAGATATTTTGTGAATATTAGAGAAGTATTCGATGTGTCGATAAAGTACATGTTGGGATATATATCTGTGCCAACATGTGACACATAAATATTTATTTTCTTTATGCTTGTTATACTGACCTCCGACTATAATATTAGGTCTATCATCCACGTGTTGTGCTTTTTTATATACTAGTATACATGCTTTGTTGTGGTGCTAGATCGCTGATATATCTGTGATATATATTTTGTTTATCATCATTACCAAATACATTAATACCTCCAGGTAACAATAAATTGTTCTGTTTTTCGAATTTCGGAATTTGATATCAGAAAGAGGAAAGACAATCCCACTAAAGTTTAGATTATAAACATGACCGGTATAATTTGATGCTAAAAAAGGATGATCTCGTGCTTGAAATAACGCCGACAGTATGACCCATTGAAAACATTTTTATCATAATTATGTACATTAATAAAACATTTTTAGATTTTTATGCTCCACATATCAGTAACCTCGCAGTGGATTATATTTCATAGTGTGGAACATTATCTCTATTATCTTAAGAAATTTACAGCCAAATACCGATGTAGTGTACTCATCTATTTTCTTCCATATCTCCTGAAATATATTATCTGACAACGATATTAAATCTGTCCTGGTAAAAATTCGACTAGATTTTGATGTAATGTAATGATTTTCAAATTTCTCACGTTGCCTTGCAGCAAACTGCTCTGCTGACAGTTTTTCTGAACTAGGAGTTTGTGTGGATTCCAGAGATATATTTAGCTTAGAAAGCTTTATAAAAACCGGATTATAATTTTCAAGCAATTGTGCATGGCAAGCTGGATTTTTAATTGTTGGCTGAAGCAGGTGATATAAGTTTATGGCAGAGAAATCTGTAAGTAAATGTTATTATCTAATCAAAAGATATCAAAACCAGCAAATGGGGTTTAGAGTTTTGTAGCCCGATAGCTCTTTGTCAAGAACAGACTTTTCTTTGCTATATCGGCAAATTTTAACATTTCATATCTACTGCTTTATATTTCATTAATTAAGTATGCTGTGAAAATTGTTAATTAAAGAAATGAAACAGCTATTATCATATTATGGACAATTTATACCAGATGACGATTATCATCAACAATGCTAGACATCAAGAGATTTTCTGGTGTCACCTGAGATATTATCTTTTTGCTGGTAATGAGCTTGGCGTTGTGATAAACATAAATACAAAAAATTACAATTGGAACTTTAATTCCGGCGGGTTATAAGATGAAAGTGAAAGGCATTAATGACAGCGAATACATCAGGATGTTCTTACACGATTTTATCTGGACATTATTTAGCGGTGATGATATTCCAGGCGGAGTTTATCATATCAAAGACAGTGTAAATGATAATAACATCGCAAACTTGTCATTACAAGATGAGTTTCAACCACAGCCTTTCTACGGTCTGTACGAGGCCAATGACTGAAGAATTATTAAAAATATCAAAACAAAAAAGTTGTTGAGGTATCTGTAATACCAGATATCTGAATGTAATGTTCCGTGGATCTAACAGTGATTATGTTAGATATACATCACATCGGTTTGTATTTTAAATTTTTAATAATCATATTCCTGATAGATTAATTGAGGATAATAAAACGGAATTATAAATGATAACTGACTTTAAAAACCTTGATCATTTGTCATAATTAGAAAACGTATGACGAGGTAAGGGAGATATGATTATTTTTAAACTATCTCGTTTATATCAAGTAACTTAGATATAGAAGAAGAAGCACTATTTCCTTCTATTTCAGAAGCTAAAAAATATTTTCATATTGTTCAGCATAGGTCAAACGTGTTGTCGATGACATTACAGAATCCTCCTTTCCTCCTTTTCAATAATATACTTTGATAGAAACTGCTTTCGTTATCAATTACCTGTTGTTTAGTATTTGCGCGAAGTCGCTGTTTGTCAAGCAGTAATTGAAATATTTGTTTAAGGTTTCTTTGTCGTATTCGACTAGGATCTTTCCGTACTTCAGCACGAGATCAAGTTTTACGCTGCTTAATAAAATCAAATTATTGTTTTTTCTCGTTCTACGTCAAAGCGAGCTACCACATTAACGTCACTGCGGAATATATTTCTTACAGAATCTTCCAGCTGAAAGGATATTTTAATATTAGCTCGAGTTACAAATCTGCCCATATTTGATAATTAATATAACATTGTCGCATTGCTATTTCATCGACCTGATTGTACGGCTCTTGATCTATTAACTTATTGTCATTTTGATCAAGTTGTTTGTAGAGTGGATTCTAAGGTCCAGTGTACCTGTGAAATGGTAGAGTCCATCCACCTTTAGGTTTCAGTAATTTACCAATTAATTTGTGAATCTCTAAGTCGGATCCAATTACAGATCGTTGGTTGAAACACTGGCTATTTTATCCTGCTCAAGACACAGATCGTGGTCATCTTTCACATGTACACGCTTTGTAATACTTTAATTGTCGACTAAAATAGTATTAGAAATTCTTGGCATTCCCTGATCACCAGGTAGTAATGAGTCACGTTTGAGAAAAATGTTTTTTTTTTTTCCGGCAACAAGCAGCACAGACACTTTTTCAGAATTAGTCTTTTTTTTTTAAGTTTCCGTGGCTTCATTTGTGTTTCCTGTTTTAATTCTGCATTTCAGGCAATACGTATCCATTTTTAGATTTGCTTGTTAGATGATATTGCAATTTTGTCATATCCAGGATTGGTTTATGCGCAAATTGTGATATAAAGGTCAGAACATTATCCAGTCCTTTGGGCTGGGACTTTTGTTTGATAAGTATAACCCAGTAATATCCAAAAGCAGCCGTTCAAACTGGCTGCAGTTGATTAGACGAATAATCTATTATTTTTTGTACTTTTGGGACGCTAGCACGTACTGTTTGATAGTATTACTTGATTTGTATCGCCCAAACGAATCATAATTATTTTATTTATATAAACATCTACCCAATGCGTGCCAGATTCCTCGTTAAAATTTTGGATAGATACAACACAACTTTGATTTGTTGGTAGGATTCTTTGAATCCTGGGTTCATCTTTAGAAAATACTCATAGAAATCCTCTGATATCTTTCAGCTTATCTAAGATTTCAAAGTTGCTCAGCAGATGGATCGCAGAATGATCTACCTCCTGGTACCTGGCAGTAGTAGTAATTCTCTCCCACGTCCTATTCCATACAGATTGGGAAGTAGACTTCCCGCTATTGCTGCTAGCGTATGACCCTATGAATCCACCTTGAATCGCTTTCCGGTTCGTCTTTTTTTAGTTGTTTTATGTTTCTATACTGTTTTATGTTATGAACGCTTCGTGTTTTGGGCATAATTTGTTTATAATCGTTAGATAAAAGTGAAATGCTTTGCATTTTGCACTAACGGTTTGATACCGTGACCCGACTCAGCCTTTTTCGTTGCCTCGGCTATGGCACCCAAGGTAGCAGCTATCCCCAACGTGCCTAGCACTGGTTGTAATTTGGATGGTACCGTTATTGCAATAGTTGCCAGTGCAGGTCCCAGAAAAGCACCACGGAATGCTTTTAAATAAAAGGTTTTTCCAGTCGCATTTTAATTATTTGCCTAAGTGTTCACATTAGTTTTGCCGGCAAAGCTCCAGTACTCGGAGTTCTGAAATGGAATGAGCTCAAAATTATCTGATGCTGATTCAGCTTTTATTGTAATCAATAACTTTATTTGGATCTGTAATGTTATTAGCGCATTGCTGTATCTAGAAAGAAGTCCAAATCAGGCCAGCGAGCTGAAGCGATTGAAATGTAAAATCGTCCTTAAAGTTAGTTCTGATATTTGCCTTAGCGTGCCAAGCAGTAGATGAAACTAAGCCTATTTTGTATTGTTTATCGCTGTTAACTTCGATTAGTGGATTATAAATAAAAGAGAAAAGTTTGCACTGTCTATCTGTGATGAATCAAGCAGTAATATAGTTGATAACATTTTGTTTTCTCTGACAGATAAAACTGAACTGCTAGCAGTTTGTGCTTTGTGATTAGCGAATCAGATCGTTGTGTAAAATATAATATTCGTCGGATGTTAGATAACCGTTTGATCTGAGATTATGTAAAATTTCAACAATGTAGTTGTCAATTTCTGTGTTCGTGTTTCCTGCTTCCTTTGATGCTGTTAATAGCATAAGCCAATTACCTATTTCAGCGGTCGAGTTATAGATTTTAATTCGACGGCCTAATCTTGCAGATTTATACTTTTCGCTAATTTAAATAATTTTATCATTTTTCTGTCGATTTTTTTTATATTTTCCAAAACTGTAATATATATTTCAGCGATAATACTCTTTCAGTATTTTTGACAGGATTGTACTCTTCCAAAAAATCTTTGGAATTATTGACATTATCAAGATATTCAGATTCATTCAAAATTTGTATAGTTGCTAATAACTCGATAGATCTAACAGCCTCTGCATCTTTCAGTTGTCTAATATTACCTACTGTTATAAGTTTTTCTGTTTCAGATACACTACTTGATCTATAATTTCGTCATCTGTAAAATCGTTGCTAATTATTGTTACTGCTTTTTTTCAGTATCCCTTTATCGGATTTGTTCTTTATTAATGTTAAGTTCCCCCCTGTTTTCGTCATTCTTTATCTCGTTTCGTTTTTGATCTTTCTTCTTCTATCCGATCCACTCTTCCAATTTCTAGTAAAATCTCAGCCTGTTGTGCAACAAGATCACCTATTCGCTTAATAATTTGTTCTGCAACTTCTTTTGATCCTCTTCAAGAATACTTCGCAGTCCTTTCTCTAATAGCTTTTTAAGATCTTCTAGTGATACCACATAAATATTTGGCTGTTTGCAAAGTACTACTTCAGTCACTGGTCTAAAAAGTGTAGAGTTCCTTCTGCAGTGTACTGTAGGCCCTGACGTTCCTGCTCAACCTGTTTTCAACGCTGCTCTGGTTGCATCAAATTTCTTTTGAACCTCTATTTATTTTGCATCCATTTTTCTGTTTTTTTTTATTTAGTTAGACTAATTTTACTTGTTTACCAATAAATTAATTTTTACAGTCGAAAACCTATCTATTCCACATCTAAACATACGAATTCAAACTCTTGCTAGCTAATCAAATAAAAAAAAAACTGTTCGCCATTACAAGTAGCTTTTTAATAAAGTTCAGCAAATTTGTTTTTAATACACCCCGCACTGTTCTCGTGCTATATTTGGTATGGGTATGTCGATATTGTCTAGTCCAGTAAATATTATGAAATAGCCTGTATTTCGCCTGATAAATCAATCACCATTATACAATCCTTGAGCTAGGTAGATTGCATTACATCTTCTGTTACGCGATAGGGAAAAATAAGATCTTATCTGATTCATCTAAGCAATTATAAGCGGAATGTTATCGAAGACAATTATTTTATGCTCATCAGAGTCTAGATAGACAACGGGAATTAAATCTTCGGGTTGTTTGATGATAAATGTATCACTGCCTACGCCAAGTTTATTTTTCACCTTTACAATGTATTCGTTAAGCAGCTCGTATTTATCCTGCGGTGGATTTATTGAGTAGATATAAAATCGATTGTAGCTGAAGAGGTCCTTGAGAAATAAATTCTTCAGAAGATTAGTTGTACCCGATCCAGTTCGTTCTACTATCAAATAATGACAGTCCAGTAGGTCGTGCTTATGCTGATGTTTGATTAATCGCTCCGTTGCTAAAGTTGATCGACCTCATTATAAACCAGGTATTCATAAAATTTTATCTCTTAGTAATAATAAGAATAAGCTATTACACAAAATTTGGTACTTTAATTGAGGGCTCAACCGACAAAATAGGAACTACAAAAACCACGGCTGGTGTAGATTTAACAAATTATATAAAATATCCGTGGATATAATGACAGGTAACTTACGTATGTCAGGTCAGCGAGTATTAGACCATGAGACAACATATCTACCAATCAACCCAGATAACTCACAAGCAGTAAATTTTGCACAACTTAGTGTGATCATTAATGGTAAGTTATCGTTGTTGCGTGGAAAGATGACTGGAAATGCTATCACGATTAAAATAATTATTATAAATCTTTAAACTGATTACCCCCACCCCAACCGCTTGCATAAATAACTCACAGGCGGTAAGCTATACACAACTTAGCTCGATAGATATAATAAATTGTCAATATATGATGGGGTGATGATTGGAAATAAAGATATGGGTGAAAAATGAATATTTATTACTCAACCTGATCACATAACTTTGACCAATGACGATTCTGTAGCAAATGTAAAGTTTGTCAAAGATAACTTTGTGATAAAATCCGGTGATATTATGGTGGGAAACCTGGACATGGGCTCGAAGAAGATAGAAACTACGCCAATTCCATCAGCGGTATCATATTTAACAATTAAAAAGTACGTCGACAATAGCATAGTATAAAATATTGCATCACGATTAGAAAAAACTGGTGATACAATGACATGTATTTAAGCATGTGCTCGAATAAAATAACAACGACTTATACTCCGATTGCCCCATTTGATCGTACAAATAAATTTTAGGTGGACGCTGCAATAAGTTAATCATCACCGAGTTCAGTTACTACAACAGATGCTAATTATCTTAATAAAATCTGGAGACAGTTACAGGTGCTATGGATATGATTACTAATGCTTCTACGCATTTACCCGTTTCTACATCCAATCTTACCAATAACTAGTACATGGATAGTATTACACGATTGCTTGCAGTTGGTAGTAGTGCAACACGAGTTCTAAACAGTGTCAGTCGCATTCCATATCCTGTTAATGATTGTGGGGTTTTGTTGCAACAGCGTCAATTTATTATTTAGAAAAGAATCCAAGTTATGCATTTCCGTTTAACAGCCCTATATCTGGCGGGTTAGAATGGATCGCAGACGAAGAAACATCAGATTTGTGGATTAAAATACAGCGTCCAGCTGCCATAACAATATGGAAAGGTCAATTGCTAGGTCAAATAAATGCTAATGTATGATACGTTTATAATTGGCAATTAGAAGGATCTAACGATAATGCAACATGCGATGAGCTGTATGTGGTATTATTGGGTAATCGTGTTATTATCGTCCTGGATTTACTATAAACAAATACTCGTATTTCCGGATTTATGTTTTCAAAACTATAGGTCCTTTCCCAGGTTTGCAGATATTTCAGATATATACACTTGACGATTTAATGTGATTGTAATTTATGTCTTTTGATCCTACATCGATCAGAATCGCAAAGAATTTTATAATTTTATACGAAACCCGAAAACGGAGATCGAAATAGCTGATGTTGATTCACTAGAGAGTACTGAGTAATCAAGAGCTGTTAATATAATTATTCGAATGAAAACTTAACTTTACATTCCCCAAATTTAACTAAGAACACGATAATGTCGCCAGAGTTTCAGGGATGAGAGGTCCTCAACTGAGATAGGCGATCAGAGACTTTGATATAATTAGCAAACACTGTCCTGCAAGTGACTACGAGGAGAGGCGCTTAAATGTTGAAAAATGTTTGATAAATACACTGTTTGAGCTAAATAAGGAAAATGTTCTGACTACTGATAAATCTAACCTTGTAAAAATAAACTTTCATGGTGATAAGAAACCAGAGCAAGAGCGACTAAAGTAGATTCACAACGAGTTGAAAACTAGCTGAAACAAGAAAACAATAGTTTCTTAAAACTCGTAAGCTCAAGGACACCTTTGCTCAACGTCCAGTAGTTCGTGTACTCGGTATGGACTATTATCATAAAAAGACGCGGTTAGAAATAGTAGATAACAGTACTGACACTAACATGTTAACAACAGTTTATCTAGTTTTGATACACTCTTTCACCTGCGATAAAGAAAAAGTATGACGTATATTAAATTAATTGCACTAAAAACCGTATCAGAAATTTAGTCTACTATTGAGTTAAATGATGATGTCGAACGAAATATAATTTAACACGAGCTTGAAGATATTACAACTGTTCAACCCATTTTTGATTTAAAAAAATTTATGAAATACATAATAGTTCTAAAAAAAAATGCGTTGATAAACCTTACAAAAGAAGCTGGAAAGTTACTGATAAAAGTAAAATACAAAAATAGAGCTGATTTCTGGATACCTAAACCTACTCGACATAGATAGGCAAGCTGATATTCGCGGTCTTTTTAGTTTTGCAACAGCTTATGCAATTCTCAGGCAGCATATAGTAGTTAAAATCTTTTTTAACTGGGCAAGTTATCTTATTTTGTTAATCATATCGACGAAACAGAAGATATTTATCGTGACAGAGTCAATGATATTACTGAAATACCAACACATTTTAACCCCTCCATTTTCATGCTCAGTTTTAACACGTCAGATATGATGATGTGTCATCTGAAGTGTGTGATAAGTATAGAGAGTTTCTTGCAGATCTTGTCAATGTAGACTCAGATCGACGAGGTTTCCGCTGGAAATGCCTTTATAATGACGAAAAAAAGAAATAATATGCTTCAGTCATATTTCATCAGGTCTCCAAAACAACGATAGAGACTAGCTGATCAAATGCTATAAATATTATAATTAAAAAACTAGATAATTTTATATTCCTATGATATTAACAGGTAGTGGAATTATTTCGTGGAAGTGGGAACATTAAATCCATTATTGTTGAAAGTACCCGGGGGTTAGGTATTGTTTTATCAGCGGTGAATCAAAAGATCGGGTCAAAATACGAGTACAAATATATTTCTTGCAAAATAGCAATAGCGACTTATAATAAAATTCTTACTCAACGTCGACTTTAAGAGGTGAAAAGTTTATTATGTTCGATTTAATACAGGAACTGCGAGAGTCAAAGATGATTTACTCGTAGATATGATTAAAGATACTGAGTAAATTCTATGTAAAATCGCTTGCGATTTCATTTCAAATATAAGGAAAGTAAACACTTTGTGCAAAAATGAGAATAGTAAAAAAAATTGTGAAATATATATCTCAGTATGAGCCACCATACTGTAAAAAATAGAAAAAGGAAGTACCTGACGACCACGTTGAATGACGTTGAATATCTCTTAAATCATGGGTAATTGCTACATTTGTATTTTTCCATTTTTTCTTTTTCCATTGCAATTGTTGGATCGCTCAGTGCGAAAGAGTTTGTAATCAAGCACAACCCTTAAGTGAACCCCGTGCACTTTAAAATAACGCTCTTTTTGAGGTTTGGGGTGCCAGGCGAGTTGTACCTTGGTTTATTTTTTCATTTACAATTTTACAATTATCTGTTTAAGTATATATCGTCTTTTTCAATGCATCGCATGCTCTTCCCCAATACAATATCTGGGTAAACAGCAAGTATATTAAGTACCAATCATTTTATTTTCTGATGCGGAGGCAGGGATTTAGTTTTATAATTTCCGGTTCTCAGAAATTTGGATAAAAAATATCTTGCACTGACTTACAGCAACACAACATCATATTATTATAACAAAAAATAATCATCCAGCGATAAAGGAAACTAACAAATCCTGTCTGTAAAAAACTGCACCTCTACCGCCGAACAAATAGCCAATACTTTGTTATATATGAATTTGTGTTGTATATGTTAATTGTTGTATACATTGTCATCAAACACTGAAGCAGACTATTTACTACCTACAGTATGTTTGTGTTCTTAAATTCTTTCATATTATATGAATATGGTTAAGGAGCCTGAAATAAAACATGTAATAGTGGTATTTTAGTATCTAGAATTTTAAAATCTCGGCCATGTTATCAAAGCCATATTCTGGCATCTGGTCTGTATCTCCTGCAAACCACTGTAATGCTGCTTGACAAATATGATTAAAATCCAACTATTTCTCCAAAACACTCTCAGCCATACGGATGGAATACAGGTTCTGAAAACTCCGTCAAGCAGGGCCCTAATAAGTTGATCATTGGAATTTCTGATATTCTGCAAACGTTGGCGTGATAAATGTCACATGACCAAGGACTAAATTACGCCCCGATACGAATTACCATACTCAGGACTAATAAATTGTGAAGGATTTCAAGGTGACCAGCATTGATGTGAGACACAAATGATTACATGCACAGTGTTGGGTCTCAATATGTGCATGCCTAAAAGTGTTTAACAAACTGAACCTAAAATATTGTCTGCATCTTGAAGCAGCAGTACAATGTTTCTTTTCTTTTTTGAGTGGGGATAAGGGTGAGACTTAAAATGTGTTTTGATGCCCCAAAGGGGTGGGGTGGCTAGTGCACGTGATTCAAAATAAAGCTACGTCTTCCAAATGAGAATAAGCTAATTTTTCATATTAAGCCAACATAAAATGTATTTGTGTCCTTGTCTATGTGGGTGTGTTTGGATTTTTAACGTAACTATAACAAAATATAGAAAATTATTGCATATTCAAGCCTTAAATAAAGAAAATAACTTATCGGTCTTACTCAAAGAACCTGATACACTCGCAACAAGTTTTAATTGGCAGACTTCGGATATCATCGCAATACAAATATGCATATGTGCAACCACTCACAGAATCACGACCACACTAACATTAAATAAATACTTACGCTAAGTTTTAGTCTTCAAAAAACATTGTATGGCAAAATATAGATTTTAATTAGACGGTATTTGCTGTTCTCAATAGTTCAGTAGGGGATCTGAAGGTAATGCATGCGTCACAAGTGTTAATGACGGCACCCACTAGAGACTTGAAGGTACTGGTGTTCAAACTTCCCTGCTATATTATCTGGGTGAATCATCCTCAAAACAAAAAAAAAAACAAAAAAAAAACAAAAACAAAAATAAAACGAGTTGTTCTAGACGACGATAACGTTAGTATCGTGAAACATGTATATGATGCAGTCTGATCACGCGATTAATATCGTCTGTCGGAATTTGCACCGAGACAAAGAAATCCCAGTGAAGGGTTGCATTATTTGTCTCCCAACGCGGCACAGCCTCGCGAGGAGAAAACTAACGTAATCCTACGACTAGAGCATTTATCGCACACAACATTTTTCAATTCAAATTCAAATAACCTTTCGGGTTTTTTTTTTTTTTTGCAATATAGTTAGCAAATTCAGTACATACAGTATTAATTAGGTACTATTATTGCCTCTCTCATATTTATACAGGTCACCAGATCTTATACTGTTTTATGAAAATCCGAATAATTATTTAATAGAATCTAGCTATATAAGCACTTCTTATTCTTAAAAAAGAAAAAAAAAGAAAAAAAAGTTCTGATTGTTACGTGTTGCATCAGAGTGCTATTATATGAAAATTAATGTGAATATGCTAATGAAGGATTGCGTAAGCAGTCTACTCTAAGTACACAAGTTCTATGCATGAGAAAGTAGAACATAAAATCATTGGATGTCATATTAAAACAACAATAAATAATAAATATATTTTATAAGGATAACTTCACGTTCATCTATTCTAATTTGGTAGTCGGATAAAGTACGCAGCTCTGAGTATGTAATGCCTAAAGACATATCTATTTCATGATTTTAAAAGACATTAATATCTAATGTCCTGGAAATAAGGCAAGTCTTGCTATTACCGATACAATAATATGTTAAATGGAAATCTTCTTGTGGAATAGTGTGTCGACTTGGTACTTGCACGAGTTTTCATTTGGAATTGCATTATATTTGAATCATCTGTGGCAGATTAGGGGTGTTTGACAAAGTTTGAAGAACGCAGTTTGACATAACACGTTTCTGTTTGACGCTTTGGCGGAAGCTCATGAGATTTAAAAAAAAAAAAATTTGTAGCCAGTGATGTGTACAGCATGTCATCTCTGGCACAGTGGTTTTTTTCTTTTGTTGTTTGTTTTTGTTGTTTTTTTTTCTCGTTAGTTTCTGAAGTTCGTTCCAGACATCACTGCGAATCTTTCTATTCTAAGTCGGTGAATTTTCAGGTGAGCTTCAATAAATGTATGTAAAAGCACCTCATTCGTTTTAAATGCTTCGTGTGAAACGAATTAAGTACTTTTAGCTACATTCAATGACCCTAAACTGAAAATATACCGAGTTACAAATAGGAAGGATTCACGGTATATGGAACGAAGTATAGCACAATACCAAATAGTTCGACTTCGTGCGCGAGTGTGTCTGCCTTTCTCAAAATTGTTTTGTATAGGTATTATCAGAGTTGGAGATACTCTAAGTTGCTTTATGAGTATTCTTTTTTGTTATATATCTATTGTTGTTGTTTGATTTTATAACAATTCTGTCAGGCAGTGTAGAAAAATAGGATTTATCTTTCTAAAAGTAGTTGCTAGCGCGTGAAGTTCATGACCTTGATTAAAAATTGGTAGTGAAAATCACTGGTCCTAATCAAGGTCATATTTGGTTTGCGTCAGCTCTATTGTAAACAGCTTTTTTAAATTGAATCTTACAGTAAGATTTTTTTTTAGGTAGAATCAAATTTGTCCATGGCGTACGTGTTAATTGTCTTATGGTCTTGCTGCGCTATTCGAATTAAGTGACCACGTGACCCCATCACG
>QKMX01333966.1:0-11323 GCA_003401595.1 Venustaconcha ellipsiformis | reverse complement strand
ACTTTGGTACAATTCATTTAATCAATACTTCTAAGAGGTTTCAAAATTCGACACATCACAATATAATAATAGTATGTGAGAATATTTACGTCCCAGCTGCCAACCATATCAATCTCATTCCAATTTTGAAATACATGTTTAGTTTTTCAGTTCTTTTACTAGCTACTGGTAAACGATATACAATTCATGATTACTCTTAAACCTTTTAATGCAAGAAGTATCGATACGTCTTTACTTAAACACAATTTGGTGTTTAGCTTTAGGAAAAACAACGGAAAATGCGATAGTCTATCAAATAAAAATAGTAAAGTATGAAGTATCCCAGGTCGTTAATAGTATATGACGATGAGTGAGGTCCAAAACTGACACATAGGGTAGTTTTAAATATGGCCGGCATTCCAGCCCGTACTGAAGTTTAATATAGGGTCTCACTCTGGAATTTGACCTGATCGGGTCTCTGGAACATACGGGAATGGAAATAGTAAATTGTGATAACAAATTCGAATATACTACCTTTATATCCATCACTCGTGTTTTGATTACAATCCAATACTCACTCCTGCTATCTAGCACCAGATTTTCGTGACAATCAAAGCACAGATCCCTGCTATCCAACGAAAGCGCTAGGAGTATTTATACACACTATGAACATACGTGAGTACAATCTCACAGGAGTAGGCATGTTAATTGGCCTTGTTTACCTCCCCACAAATATCCAGTAAGCACAAGCTGGTAAGGGTAATAGTGTTCATATCCACACTCTACCCAAATACGAACATAACAGAGGATTAAAGGGTTTTATGTTTAAGTTCTAACCATAAATATCGACATACACAAATATAAAAACAAACTTTGGCAATAATTTTAAATAGTATCTTTATTTTTTAAACATCTGGGATTCTACCAGCTCTCCTCTCCCTTAGTGTTTGCAAATCATTGTCCCCATCTACTAGCTCCGCACTAAGTTTTTTTGGTGGCGACAATGAACCTAAAACTAGGCTGACCATTTTCCATCTCCCACTCTTCTCGTTCTGTCGGTTGCTGCTGCTGCTGCTCTAGTATCTGCTCATCAGAAATCAAATCCAAATCTCCCTTTTCCTCCCGTTTTCTTGAATGCTCTTTCTCGTTTCCTTCTTCCCTTCCTACCAGGCTGCTTTGATTTTGGAGATTTCGTCATCGATCACCCTTGGAACCTTACAAGTCCTTTAGCAATTCTTAAGAAAGTAAACTCCCTCTTTAGGTGACACTTGTGTGGTAATACTCCATCTTCTGCACTCTCCACAAGAAACTGATGGCTTACATCATCTTTCCCACCTTGCAGTGTTCGCTAGATATTCTTCATTATAGGATCGGAGATGAATGGCAAGATTCCGTGCCTGTCTGTATTTGATTTATGTCGATTAAGGCAATTCGACTATGTGCGACTGGTTATTGTACGCACTGCAAACAACTTAATTACTCGTCAATGGATAACTTTTCAGTGCCCAATGACAATTATTGGGTCAGATTAGTGGGACATATTTCTCTTTCAGTAAACCAAATTTGCGGGGCACGATGGTCTGCACTTAGCATCACCTTATATCATTTAAATTTGGAGGGTTAGCTTAGCTCATCCTAATTTGACTTGTTATAAGTGAACCAATCTTTGCCACCTTGTGTAGCTGGGTCTGATGGTCTGAGTTTATATATTTTGTTTTTGCAGTTGTCACGGTTCCTTATCCTTCCATTACTCAGGGAAAAAAGTATAAAAGCCACATCATTATGGGTCTATGACATATATTTTGCAATCTTAGATAAAGAAATAGGCATACCAGAAATGACAAAATAGAAATGTTCTTGTCTAGTAAAAAGTGAATTGTATGTAAGTTACATAAATGATATAGCTTCTGTTGTACATTATTGGAACTTAGATACAACCCGGCAATACAGATACAATGCTTTTATTGTGCAGTGCATGCAATAACGTGAGCAACTCGTGCATATGGTCAACCTACTGAATTACCTAATGAATCCCAAAATATTAAGGACATTTTGATATGGTATGGGGTATACATACCCATATGAGTGACATTTTATTGACAATGAGAATTGTTTTAATTTATAACTATTACTATATGTGACATTATCCTCCATTCTAAAACAAATATTGGCTATTATCATTACCTTGTAGTGCAACAGGAAGATTTTCATTTTGGGTAAGAGATGGCTAATTGACTGATTTTGTGGTATCTCAGGAGAATCGGAATTCTGGGGTGATTCGGTGGTAAATGGATTGGGGTCTTGCATATTTGCTCAAATCTTGTTTGGATATAAGCCAATATATTACTATTTGAATTAAACTCTTTCTCTCTATTACGAAAACTCTTTGAGTTTGAAGTAGAGAACGGATGGGAAATTGATGGATACGATAACTGCAATGGGTAACTATTACATTGAAGTACTCAAAATTGGTCTATTGAACAAGTGTTTTTCTTGATTCCGTTTTCTACGCTGACGAACGATATATACCCAAGTAGACGCATCAGTTTCGGGATCAGACTCTGACACAGACCCCGAGTCACTAAGTTTATGCACACATTGCTCACTCGTCAGACTTGTGACCTGCCTTGTATTCTTTTAGGTCGAACGTTGTGTCATTTTCGTCATCATTCCAAATAGACATACAAGAGTATATCACATTTATGTGGAGTGTTCGTGTCAGTCTTTTCCTTTTTCCTTCCTCACTTTGGATCTGTTCAATAACTGTATAAGGACCTCTTCCTCACTTGTCTGCCAGTTTGATTTACCTATGATATGAACGTTTCGTACCAGAACTGTGTTGCCTTTCTGAAGAGTAGGTTCTGGAACTCTAAGTTCGTAGTGGGTATTGTTTCTGTTTTCCATTTTCTGTGTAGCTCTCAAAACCATTTTGTACGCAAAATCAAGTCTACTGTTTTATAGCTCAATATACTCATTTTTATTTCCTAGATTATTATTTGGGTATCTAAGTTCAATATATGCATAAATTGTTAGTAAAGGATGCATACCGAATATTAGATAGTATGGTGTATGTCCTGAACCGTTATGCATTGTAACATTATAATCACGTTTCAAAGGAGCGATATAGGACTTCCAGTCAACTTTCTGGTTGTTCTCAAGAGTTCCAAATATGCCAATTATTGTTGCCATTTGTTATCAATTTTATGCTGAATTATTGGTTGGGCAAAGAGTTCGTTATGGTTATGTTTTGCTTCTTTATCGGCCCTTTCATTTCCATGCAATCTCCATGTGGGATGGCACCAGCATTTATTCCACAGTATAACTATTTTGGTCCAGGGATTTAAGTTTTAGGTTTACGTTAGCATGTTTTAGGTTAGCATGTTTTCTCTGCTAGAAGAGTTACCCAATTCCAGGTAGTTCAGCACACCGAGGGAGTCACTAATTATAATTGCCTTAAATGGCTGAAAATTTTGAAGCCATTTAATTACTTGATCATCACAGAATTAGACTCTATAAATGGAGCAGTTATTGAGGATCACCGTGATGCAATCATCCGGGATCAGCACCGCTGCTGAGTTACATCCGGGCTTTTTGGATCAAGAAGCATTGCTATAGATTGCTGTATATCCCTTGTATATACCATATATCTGTGGGACTATCATTTCCCTTTGTTTCTAATGTTTGGTCATGAAGTGCATTATTTAGTATTACGGGTCTATAGAAAAGGGGCAGTGTACGTTTAAATTTCTGCTAAAATATTGTTAATTTTTGTTTTTCTTTGGAGGTCATCGACGTTTCCCTTCTGGTGGGTTTGTGACATGTATATGACTGGAGGACTTGTTGCATCTCTCAATGACATTGTGGTAGTCGTGAATTGATATCCTTGCCACGTACTGCAGGCGTAGTTCTTCTCTTCTTAGCCTGACGGGTGGTTCCCTGTTAGAATGCGAAGTTCATCAACATATGTGATCCACAGTGCACCGGTGAAAATAACTAGAGCTTGGTATTGTATTCGTTCTACCTTTCATAATAAGGTTGGGTCGGCCGAGGCATGGCACCCATGGTATGTTTTCGAACAAAACAATGATCCATATATGCTTTCCCCATGCTAATTGCATATCCGTGAATTTGTTGACAACTAAAATTAATTATAGTGTTGTTTAAGTATGATATTATTGGTTTGGAAATATGTTTTACTTTTCGTCTGTGCTTGAAGCAATTAAAGCGGTGCGTTTACTAGTCATTCATTCAGACTCGACTAACAAAGCAGTGAGTAGTATCACTATTATCAAACACAGAGATGGAAAGTGTTTAATCCCGTACCAGGCCTTGAATTTTAGATTAGGGACTCAACCTCCTTCGAACTCAGGCTAAGCACACAACGCTCCTGATATTTTGGGAAGATAACAAATATAGAAGGAATTGGAGAAATGGACACCGAAGAAGAAGACAAGCACAAATACCATATTAAGAACAACGCTGGAAACAAGATATAACCTCGAGTTCACAATCCACTTTCTATGTCGGACCTACATCTCCTCCGTCTTCTGCTAGACTCACAACGCAGACTATGCCACCTTTAACGCATACAAATAGAGATGATTGCTCTACCTTGCAATCATCAGCAGCTTCAGCAAAGGCGGTGAGGACTATTCTAAAGATAATGGAGACATCCCACATGGGTATTGCGGTAACTATCGATACACTGCAGGGAGATATGGGGTTTGAGGCAATCAATGATATACAGAAAAGAGAACGTTACAGCAAAAGATAAAGGAACACCACCAGCAACAAAAACAACATCAACAACAACAAGAACAACAGCACAGGATAAAACTGCATCAACACCGACTGTAATCAGAAGAATAAACAATCAAACATACGCCCAACTACGACTAATACTGATACATACAACACCAGGAAATATAATGGTGACAGTAGTCCTTACATCAGAACAAAAAAAGTAACAACAGCTCCATTGACAACAATTGTGAAGGCGCCAAAGGCGGAAATACAGACACAAAGCAAATGCACCAATGAAAAAGATGACAACAGTATATACAGCAGCGGTAACGACAGCAACAAAAAGTACTACAACAAAAGGACAACCAATAATCTCAAGTAAACAAAGGCAAATTAACAACCTGGCTAAGGAGGATAGACTCAAAACCAGGAACGAACGGCCCAAGAGAAAAAATCAGATATACAATAACTGGCAGACATGATCAATTATATCATTGACCAAATAGAAAGGGGCCTAACACATCTGCTTGAAAATAAAACAACTAAGTATATCGAATCATTTTGAAACCATACTACGACGGTGGCTTAAATAAAAACTGTGAAAAGAAATATGCAGAACCCTAAAGAGAAAGTTTTTGGATCGCCCCTATGCAGTTATAGCCTTAATAATCAATGAGCTTTAAAACGTTATTGATATGAAGAAAAAGTGAATCAAGCTATGTTGTCATTCGGACCGCTTGGTGGTTGGCGACATAGCAGCCGTACAAGAGACTAACAGGGAGAGCTTTAAAGCTCCAGAATGCATCTACCAGTTCCTGTTCCCGCCTTCTGAGGTGCAACATCTGCCCTTTACAGGGCTTAACCAATTTCCTCATATGAAGAGGTTTCAGTTTGGCGTGAAACATCGACTCAATAAACTGTCACAACAACCATGATCCTTTATACATCGTTCTAAATTAATTCTACCTAACTTAGCGTACAAATTCGAATGGTCCCACTGACCCCTTTTAGTCACTTGTAATTTGGTGGTACCCTGTACACCAAATACTAAATTATACATGTAGGTAAATTTACACCTATTAGGCGAGATTCTAATTACAATTGTGGCTCACACAGAATTTACATTAGGGAATCCCGTTAACATAACTGAGAAGAATTTAACTGTGTACACCTTGGCTTTCAGATAAAGACCCAGCTGACGTTGGCCTACCTGCCGATTCTTTTTCCTATCCTGTGCGCTTCAGTCAGTTCATTCGTAATCAGTATCACTAGGGTAAATGGACATCTGCAATATTTGTACTCCCCCCCCCCTGCTAAATGATGTTCTCCGCTGCATATAAAAGTTGGTTTTCTATCTTTGGTCAAGCCAACACTCGCTTAGTAGTTCCTTGGATGCTGCAATGACGATCCACCCAACTACCTTACCCAACTTCACAGACTTGTCGCAGAGAAACGCCACCAGGGATATTGCCATCGCGATAGCAGGGACTGCTGCATCTGTTGAACTTTCCTCGTCGCTTGTTTTTTTTTTTTTCGGTCTGTACTGTGGTGGTCCTTTGATTTTATGGTTGTTGTTCTTATTGCTGCTGATCTTTTTGGTTGTGCTGTATTTCGTCTCTGTCTCTTGCCTTCTGATTGCCTCTTTCTCCTTCTTCTGTTTTAATTTTCCTCCTCCTCGCACCCTGGCCTCCTCTTGAGTTGTACCCATTTTCGGTGTTGTCAGTAGCACCGGGGTTGTGTCCCAGCTTCAGAATTTGAGGCTGTTTCTTCCCCGGTTGCTGTTGTTAGAGTTCTCCTTTCATGGTAATGACAATATTCTTCTCTTTGCTTTTAACCTGATGTTCCACCCGGAAGCAATACTAATGCCTGATTCTTTGCATGCAGTGCCTGGAAGGGAACCATCCTTTCGATTTCTGAATATCTAACGTCTATGTGTTGCTATGCTTCTTAGTCGAGTATTATGGTGGCAAAATTGGTGAATGCACCGTTTAATGTGGTACAAGCACTGACATGTAGGAAAACATCCCTCCGATTCTTTATGTGGACGTGAATTAAAACATGCTTTTTAACCAAGACCCACAGAGAGAATGTGAAGTAGCACGCCAACACCATTATTTTCGGGTAAAATAATAAACCGGTAAAGAAAACTGACTTAAAATCACTTTATTTTAATTACTCGTCATAGAGGATACTACGTAAATTCTAGGCTTGACTAATGTCGTTTACCACTTTAGGTAAGGCTTCCAATGGGCACACGAAAAAAGTATTGCTTCTTAAATGCTCGTTTTGTACTAGCTAGCATTAGCCACCAAATGTAACACGGTACTTCTTCCGTTCATTCTATGGAATAATTCCACTACATTGAACAAATACTTGTTTTCAACCACGTGTCAAACTGTCATATCTAAACTTTGTCAATGAGTTTCTTTCGAAGGTTGTTAAATCCAATATTGTGAGATACTCGGTTCATTATTTTCTTTATTTACAAAATGTCAGATTATCTGAGAGATGATGTATTTCTTTTCATATTCCTTTTCTGAACGTGTCTCGGGTATTTTTAACGTCTGTTTCTGACTTATCCTGGCTGTGGAGCAGAGGAGGAAGTAATATTCGCCCAGAAATGTGAAGCAAATTTATGGAGTTGTCTCGGAGACACAAAACGACCTTTCCAGGTTGAAGCAATAAACACTATTTTACTGCTATATTGAAGGATTCTATAGGATATTGTGGATGAGTACGTTCTTGATAATTTTCTTTTATTGCGTCAGAGCTGCATCTTCTAATGATTGTTGGCTTTAAAATAGGTTCTACTTTACATGAAGCTATTTTAACATATATATTAAACCTTGTTCTCGTTGTCGAGCAACGTTTTGATTCAAAGGATACATCTGTTTCAATTTACTAGAGAATCGTTTTCGAAAATGTAGTTTCACCGTGCCTTTAAAATATTAATTTGTCCAAGATCTTCTTTTACGTTAATATTGACACTATCCAAAGACGATTTACTGGCAAGAAGATCCTGAGGATGCACAAATTATTGGTGAACATGATACGTATTCACTTTTTCATTTCAAGCAGCTATGGCAGAATCCACTTTGAACGAAATAACACTTAGCCACGGAGCCATGTTTCCCACGATGTTGTACTTATTTTCTTTACATATCGTCCAATTTATAGACAGGATGGTCACGTCCACGTCCACAAATTTATCCAGTGACACGACACAATTATATCGTCAAGTTAGGTAAACAACCTTTCTCGGAAGTGCATTTTGTCTTTCTAGTGCGAACTCAATTTCAGATGCTTAGCACTTCCTTCTTTTGTTCCGGTTAGTGACGTTCCTAACAATTGATTAAACACCACGACTTCATTTTCATATGACGCTTTTCCTGGTGCACATCAAATGCTACGATGGATTATAATCTTTAACTAGAGGTTACAATAAGTCTGTGTATTTGGCAGTGTGATGATGTGCAAAATATTTCTACATACGTTCTTTCAGTTATTTGTAAACATTTTACGGTATTTCAGTGGTAACAACATCATTGTCTTTCTCCAAATTCCTTTTGAAAATCTTTGCTCAGAAATTTACAGCTTTCTATTTTAAAGGATGACAATCGCTTTGTTTGAAAACTAGTTTTAAAGTTTGTTCTAACTCTGAACGTGTTGTTAAAATCAAAGGAACTACCCAAGCTGATTTTGAAAACACGTCAATGACACAAAGGAAATATTTGCAAGCACGATCGCACGATGAGATATCTAAATCTGCTTGAAAATGGGTTTATATAACGCGTACGTCGATTTGTCTAGTAACCATTGTTGCACGTCTTGCAGAATGAGCATACCTGTAGTAAATGCCAGCCAAAAGTGTATCCATGATATGGTTTGCTGTTTTGTTTACTGTGTCGCGATAAGTCACCTTGTGTTCGATACTGCTCTTGTCATTTATGTGGTAGTTTTAGGGACTGAGACGATGAATAACCTGTTCGACGTTTGATTGAAGTAAAAGCAGCTATTGGTTGTTTGATTATTATTTCTTTAGGTTTTTATCCATCTCTGTTCTCCATTGTGTCTGTTGTTTCTACTGCTAAAGGTATTTACACCATTTTTTAGACCAAAGCTTTCATTTGTATCTCGTCGTGGAGTAAGAGAAAGTGTTAACAAGAAGAGTGTTATACTAGGCATTTAAATATTTGAAATATTTTTCATCGATCTTCTCACATTCTTATTGTTATTTATTTCATCCTATTTGATACCTTTCGTGTTTCTCCTCTAGTGACTTTCTTGAAAACTCTCAGGGTAATTTGATTTGCTTTCTCTAAAGATTTCTAGTGAAACAGTTGAAAAGTTTGCAATAACTGTCCTCACCGTTGTGATTATTTTGTTTCTAGTACATCGGTGCGATCCATCAAAGATAATCGTAATTCTTGTTGTACATTAGGAATAGTAGGCAAATGCGGTATTCTTTGCTCGCACCAACGAAAGCGCTCGATCAATCGTTTGTAAGGAAATAAAGTCTTATCCTTCCATAAAATCCAAGGAAACAAGTGTGAATGTATAATATGGTTGTCTGTTGGATTTTAGTCAAAATTTAAATATTACAAGCTTCGAATGGGTCCAGATTACCAGAGATATGTTAGATTTCCGTATAGGCACAAAGTGCAGGCCAGATATTTTAAATTCCTGTATGGGCTCAGAGTGCCAGGTTTAGACCTCAGTATCCCTGTTATGCAACTGTCGCAGGTTGAATGTAAGAAACTTCATTTAAAGATACTAACATAAAAATATTTTAACAAGTAAGTTAATTACGTTCCTGAAACATGCCTTTTTGGTGTACAGATTTGACTGAGGGATCCTCTACATAACCGGCCTGGACATCAAAGGCGCAAACCGTTTAGCTTTGTAAATTCGCCGATAATATCACAATGACCGAGTTATGGTTCGTGTCTTGAGAACGTTCTATGTTGTTGATCAGGAAAACATAACGTAAAATTTACGGAAAGTTGAAAAAAAATAAGGCTTACTACTTACATATATTCCTCACTTGACATGATGACTGGAATTCCCATTTTGTATGACCAAATTAAATCTGAAAGCAGAAGCATGATTCTTGGTTTGTTTCTATTTAACTCTTAAGGATAGAAAATTGACACTGTGAGAAAGGATGACATACATAAGACGAAATTTCACCAATCTTTCCTGTGCTTTCTTATGTCATGTCTGGGTGGGGGCTAAAGTGCTAGGTCTAGTACTTCAGGTTACGTTGAAGTAGGGGTGAGTGAGTCCGCTATACAATGTTACGGATATCGTATTTTCATTGTGAAGTTTACACTGCAGCAGAACAATTTAAAAAGAAAGTGTCAGATTGAAAGTCGGTTTAGCTTACGACGCTAATTCTTAAAAGCGTTATTCTCAAACTAACTTGCTACAGAAATGGACCGAAGAACGCAAGCACCAGTCTAGGATTCATTAATTTTAAACGTTGTTTTTTAAACCTTTATTCTAATAATTTCAGTATAGTTACCCCTGGTAACTATCAGGAAATTTCATATGATACAGAGATACAGAATATCATACAGGATGACGAATGCCTGCTTTAAACACGTTTCAAGTTCATATGTAATTACTGATTATATAGCACTTTAAATGCTATATTTTAATTTTAAGAATAATCGAATTTACAAACACGTTAAATGTGTTTTATCGAAATTTAATTCACGTGAGATGGTCGGACATAAGAACCAAAATGTATACGTATTAGTGTTACCAATATTTACGAGTGAGGGTTCACACTACGCTTCAAATCAATAGTTACTTATTTCATCAGTCATAATACTGGATTTGAGCGCTGCCCCCACAAACTTATACTTAATAAAGATTCTCAACAGCAGCCCATTAAACCTGTCAACACCATTCAAAAGTTGCAAAATATGTTGCTGAAAAGAGTTACTAGACAGGTAATTTATGATACTTACATTTGTCGTTTGCAAAGATTTTCTATGGTCAGCAATTTCTAGACGTATTAACTTGGAAATCTGCATTTCCTAGTCGTATACGTGGCCAATCGTTAACTGGACGTGGCTCTAAAAATAGCCATTTTATGTTTTCCAGAATGCTATAAATAAAGAAAGGTATGATGTTTGTTACTAAGCGATAACGTTTAGTTGAAGTGTACAACAAATATTTAGGTCATGGGTCGTGTGATGAGTTAAGAGTGCATATTTATATACAGTCAATAATATGCTTCGGTGTTGATAAAATGTTGTTTTCTTTTTAGATGGCTTTTCAATTTCAAAAAGTAACATTAGATGTTATCATTTGCCACAAAATAAAAGTTGAGTTGAGGCAAAATATACCCTTTGGAAGGGTATTTAAAATAACCAGTTGGCATTGAGGTAAGTACTCGCGACTCTGTGACTTAGATTCGAATACGTTCCACCTTTATTTTCACAGAGAATTTGGAGACATCGGACTGGGGAGAAATAGCAAAACCTGCACATAGTTCTGGTTTATTTTACATCAAGCTGATACGTTTTGATCATATATCTTGAGAAAGTGTTAACTTCAAATAGTTAGTTACTAAGCGATGCACAATACAGAA
>QKMX01333575.1:0-12674 GCA_003401595.1 Venustaconcha ellipsiformis | reverse complement strand
GAGAGAGAGAGAGAGAGAGAGAGAGAGAGATTCACATGCCAAGGACTTCAATCCAAACATCACTACATCTACGTGTACTGCCACTGAGATGCCATCAGCAGCAGTGGCTACTAAAGCATCCACTGTAGTAGGAGATGAAGTAGGACTTGGTCATGGTAAGGGCTTAAAACAGTTAAATCTCGTGTCACATATGAGTTTGCCAAAAGCAAGCACATAACGTTCCTTTTCATGGCCAGCCACATCTGTATAAGTGAGATGTAGAACTCAAAGATTGCCAAATCCAGTAAAACTGAAACCCTTTTTCCTTGACTGAATAGTGTGTGTACGTGTGTCTTTATACATCGTAACAAAAATCAAGGCATAGAGATACTTACGTTGTTTTTTTTTCTGGGTATATTTTCTTTCTGAATCACACTGAACATTTCACAACACGTTAAAGTACACTTTGTTTTTCATTCTATCATTTTACATTTCATCACATTCACAGAATCTTCCTCGTATTGAAAGACATTATCGAACACTATTACCATTATATGGATCGTTTTGTGTCGTGTTACAAAGAGTGGCAATTGGCTTTCATTCCACTTTAAGAAAGTCAAAGCAAATGCATTGTCCTTGTTGAGGGCATGACGTTTTATTTTGGGTATATTTTGTATAATTAAATCACAATGTAAATTTCACATTACATCATTAAAATAAACTTTCTTCATCTTCTTTCAATCTCTGTCTCTGCTTTTGAATTTCATCACCAATACAGTTCTTCTTCGTAGTCTCTTTATTCTCGTCCTTATTTCTTAATGTATTGATGGGAATGAGTTCGTTTTATAAAGATTTCTCCTGTTCCTCCTTTTGTTTGTTTTGGTTAATCTCTTTTTATTAGGGCACTCTGAAGATCAATGTCCGTTCTCCTGACACTGAAAACATGTATCTTGACCTTTGTTTATCTTTTCTCATGTCGTTCCTTGCCTTGATCATTATACCATCTTTCTCATGACAGATATAGCAAGTAACTTGACTTTTATCTCGCGAGGATGAATAGTCCGTTGTCTTCTCGAAATTATGTTTTTGTATTACCTCAAAATTCTAACCAGAAGGTAAGCTGTGTAGACTCTTCCACCTTTACTGGTTGAGAGATAATTGAATATTCTGGAAGTAAGACACTAGCCCTATATAAAAGAACCAGTTGCGTGTAAAACCTCTTCAAGAGAAATGTTCCTATCAAGATGAAACAATCACACCATTTCAGTAGGAAAGGCGAAGAAGATAAATGGCAACTGCGTGACATATCGCCTCAAACACAAGAGTTGAAGTGTTGGCTCAAATGCATGCGAGCAATTTTGATGACGAAATGAGCGAACCTGAATCAACAATTCTCCACCTCTGCCCCAAGACCAAGAGAGCCTACCCCAAATGAAAGCCATTCAGTTTCTAAAGTTATTATCACATCCAAGAAAAGCTAAAATGCACATCCAAAACACTTAGAACGACGGCACACACCTACTAAATGAAACTTAAAGACTTAAAGTCTGAAGTGCCGTCCTAGAAACTATAAAGTTTCATCATCTATTTGTGGGACTCCTAGTAAGGGATATGGAAAGAACAATGGCAAGACAAAGAAGACGATCCTTTGAAAATCTCTATTCATCACGACATTTTGAAATCGCCTTTCTGGATCGAGTTCAACACCCCGGTAGAACTGACACCCTCCAATGTCGTTGACAAAATTCAATACGTCCAATAATCTAACCACGAGTTTCACATCACCGATGGAAAAGCCCCACATTTCACTACCCTCTTTTCTCTATGAAAGGAAGCGGAACATGCAAAGTATTATTGGTGCACACGATTTTCAGCACAAAACATGTGTTTAATATGGGTAAGTAGGGTTCTGGCTCACCCATTCCCCTGCGTGTTCTAGATGGGTAATGTATCCTTTCTCCATTATACTGTGTTTTGGCTTACTTGTCCCTTTTTTGGTCTCTCCTAAAATCCTTTATGATTGTTCTAGCCCACCATTTTAGGAAAATGTATGTTTTGGCTCCATTGTACGTAAGGATGGTGTTGATGTCTTACCTGCCCCTGAAGTGTTATCACAAAGTTCTTATTATATCCATGAGCGAGTGTATGATTGCCATCGTCGAAGGGGAATTATCCTTTTTGTTAACGAGTGTCGTGTAGATTTGCAATTAGAAAGTACTCATGGATTAGTAATTCATGTGTGCATGTAGTGTGACTACTTTGGCAGTGATATATTTTTACTACTTTGGCTTTTTCATGACGAGGTCATTATCGAGTGTAATGCAGTACATTTTGGATCGAAGTATGATAAAATCCGTGATGGATATGCCACAAGGTAAATCTTTGAACTTTTTATGCACATTGGTATTGTTGTTACACGAGATGGTTGGGATGGTGGGATGGATAATTTCTCAGGACAAAGAGTTGCCAATGCTGATAAAGGTCCAAATAGACATCGTCGGTGTGAATTTCATGGACGAGCGAGTCTGTATCAGTCATGAGCAATGTGACTTTATCGCCATACTTGTTTTTGATGAAGTCGTAGTGAAGTTTTAGTATAGAAAGTTTGGAGAGATTGAGAACGGCTGATCCAACGTTGATTGGCAGGAGATGAGATTTTTTGGATTCGATGGCGACGAGTTCATCTTCAAAGATTTTCATGCTGACAAAAGCATCATTGGCTACGAGTTTATCTTAACGAAGCTGGTTAGTAACGAATTCTGTGTTCTTGCCACGTCGGATGTTTCCCTTGGTTTTCACGATGAAACTTCTTCTATGGGCTTGAAGAAGTCTTTGTCGAAGGTGGTGCTGAATTTGTCGCGCTGTGTCGTGTTGAGATCGATATGGAGTTCCATCCATGGAGACTGCTTAAACTTGACAGCTCGAAGAACTTTTTCGAGAACGAGTCCATGTTGAAGAGTTTGTTCTAGCAGACTATAATGCATTTTATAGTGTCTTTTGTGATTGAGATTGGTTATGAGTTTTTTTTACCTTCGCATCTACTAGTCCGAACTGTTTCTTTTGTTTTAGCTGTTTCGGAGAAAGGATGGAGTGGTCGTCGATAATTTGTTCAGCGCAGAAAGGATACTCGTTGTGAAGTTAGTGGATATGTTCTGGATACTTAAGATCTAGGTTGACGAAATAGCCATAGTCATCGAGGTATCCTTTCTGCCTTTCCTGGAGAAATTGCTCTTGGCTGATCCAGTGAAATCTCCCTCGGGAAGTGAGTGTGACAGCCTAATTATAAAGATTGTTTGAGTCCACAGGTGGTTTAGTTCCATTGTAGTGCTCCATGATCTTATTGCTAGCGACTGCGTGTCTTTTGCTGACATCGTACCATTTTCTCGGTGAACATAAACATGTCTGGATCGGTGAAGAGTTATACGGTAATGACAGTGTGTTTAAGCATAGTGTCGCAGAAGGGTCGTGTTGAGGAGAAATACCAGTGGGATCGAGGTGTTAATGACTCAAGCATGTACGTCTGAAATTTTGAAGATGTCTGCGATAATCTCCGAGAGAGTGACAGTCGAATTCTTTCCATATCTTAAACTCGTACTGATATTCCTCATTGGTAATTTCTTTCAAAATGAGATGAGAATAAAGAAATAGTTTCGCGAGGGTACTGAGGTGTCATAGAAGCGTAAAGAAGCATCGATATCTTTGTAAGGATAAACTACGTTTTGCTTAAGAAGACCAGTGTACTGACGAAATTCCTTTTCGAAATGCACAAACTTGGGGAAGATTTTAGCGAGTTGTTCCATTGACGTGGAATAAAGTGCAAGGAATTATTGAATAGGAAAGGACCAATGGTAGTGTACATGTACTTATCGAAACTGTTTGGGATAAATGGGATCTTAGTTTCTACCTGGGCGCCAATCTGTTTGACGTGTGGATGTTTGAGAGCTGCTACGATGAAATGTCCATTATATCTACGTAAATTATCAGCACTGGCCGGAAAGAAGTTTGGGTCATTAAGGTGCAAGTTGCAGTTGGTATGAGCAGTTCCTCGATAGTGTCCGGTAATATGACAGTGGTCTCTCACTTTTTGATCATGTGGTTTGAAGTACTCTTCGCAGATGTGGCACTGCTGAGCTAATGTATGCTGTGTATGCTGTGGAGCGAGTGAAATTATTGGTGTTGGATTTTTCAGATAATCCGGATGAGTTTCAATTGCTCAGCAAGTTGTCCAAAGAACCATCTGTACCACGATACTGACGGTACTCCGACAACAAATATTCATCAGCATAGTAGCATAACTTAAACCCAATCGAACTGGTCACATGTTTCTGTTTGGCCTGAGTGAAAGAATGGCCAGGATCTGGTAAGGGTCCCTGTACTTTTACTTGGATTGCTTCACAATCAAACAGAGTGTAAAACGTATGAGCGTATTTATTTAGGTGATAATCGAACTTGAGAGTGTCATCAAGTGTTATATACACCGTCTGTAACTCTTAACAGTAACAAGACGTCAGGTGTTCCTGCAGAAATTATGGTTATGGAAAGTACTTTAAGCAGCGATCACAAAAATAATTACTATTTTTATGTTTGGTGTACTGCGGTCGACATAATTGGCTAAAGTCTTTGATGTATACGAAATGGTTTTTGGTAATGCAGTAAATTTATACAGCACTGTGAGGATGTTTTGGAAATTATCATTTGATAGATCACAAATGCTTATCACATGCTTTTCATCGAGTCCAAACACGTTAATAGAGAGACCTTCGTTGAATGATTCAAGTTTATTAGCCTGTTTTACTGCTGCGAGAAAGGTAATGCCGGTGGTGTGAAGGGTATAAAAGTGAGACTATATATGGAGACGCGATCAGCATTGTCCTCAGTGGGATTTAACGCAAAGAGGATAGCCTAGACGAGAGAGTAGTCATCACTGTTTTTTATGTTGATGCCGGATTTCAGATTTCAGGATTTTCGTCAGACATTTTCTCCTTTATAGATTAGATATAGACGTGCACTAATTACCGACCATGTCCACGATGAGGTCGTCCATAGCTCTCATTTTGATGAATAGAAACGTCAACAAAATGAAGTTCCTCGCAGGTACGGTCGAAGTTTATTGAGAATTTTCTGATAGGCCAGTATGGCTTGTTTGGTACTATTTTTTTTGTATCCAAGCGTGGCTCGAAAAGTTTCATCAGCGTCTGCAGGGCCAGCCCAACTCCGGATAAAATTAGCATCAATGGATTGGCTTGTGTCGGTCACGATTAACAGAATCATCAAAATGACTCTCAAGATGTGTTTGTAATGAGAATAAGCGTGTTTGTAAGCATAGGCTCTTCGATGGTAATAGCGATAGTACGCTTCTAGTTCACTTCGCTTTTCTGCCGGTAAGTTTTCGTGAATATGGTTAAAGTCGAGGATCATGCTCCTAAGTTAACTAAACTCTTCAAAAACCTTTCAAGATCTAATAGGTGCTAGGTTATAAATTGTATGTCCTTTTCAACACTAAAAGTTCGTTTTTTTATATCATTCAGTTTTTTTATGGAGGAAGTTTTCTCAGTATTGATCAATGGCCTCTCTGAATTGCCTCTGCCACATGTATCCCACCGATAATGAGATCTTTCACATCTTCATTCTTCCATCATTCATAGGCTTCTTTGGTAGATAATTTTTCTGCCTTTCTGACCTCATTCAACTCCACATGCATGTGTATCGTCACTTCAGAACATTCTAGTCGTTGTTATCGTTAGACGCCTCATGTATGTAAGTGTCAAACAACAGCTGGTATAGCTCCGTAGCGTCACGTACAATTACAGCCACGGTTATGCATTAGATGAGATCATCCAAAGTAAAAATCTGAAACTGTCAAACAAGATCAGCTCCTGGACTCGATCCGAGAGACTCAGCATCAGCAGAGGAATTTACTGGCTGAGTTAGCTCATCCACCCACACCCAAAGCTGGCATTGCCGAACCGTTCTCCCAAGCCGAAGCAAAGACCAAGAGGAAAATGGAGGACATAAAGACCTCATCCAGAGTTAAACAGGACATGAAAGGAAAAGAATTACAGACATCAGGAAACTCGTCGACATGCTTACAATTGAATAACGACCTAAAACAACAATATCGTGTGGCTAGAAAAATGTATGGAGGTCGATTTTCCCATCCTCCTAGATATTGTGAACACCATGACCTCCCCAAAGATCGCTTTACCGCTCAGGTAGTTTACGACATACTCAATGATATAACTCAAAGTTACATCTGGTAGAACGAAGCCAGGAAAACCAGAAGGAGAATGCATGACAGAAGTAGTGAAGCATCTGAGAAATTACAAAGATGATTTTGAAAAAGAATGGATCGAGGAGGAACGATATAAGTATTACATCATATATTCGAGATTCACTCAAAGACGATACTCCCGTGGACGACTCAACCACCGAGTACAAATATGTGGAATATCAGGACACCATCATCACCGATCTCAACGCGAGCATCCGTCGAAAAATAGAGCCCCGTGACAAAGATTCGTATATGTTTCCCCATAAAGCCTTTCTTCAAGTCCGAGGACAAAATATTACGTGAGGATATCGGTGTGGCTTATAAAGATGGATCGTAGATCACGTTCCAAAAATAATGGGAGGTCTTTTTTCAAGTTAGCATAGTATCAACTGAACAGTCCAACTGTCCAAGAAATCAATGGCTACTTACCGCAAGCCATCACTATCCTGAAAAAGATAATTTTCTGCGATATTTAAATTCGAGCATGTGCTACCAACATCTGTTGGTTGAAAGATACTGCCGTTGTAATTGCGTTTCGATACCAGTTTGCTGGTAATGACGACATGCTTACACTCGTGACTGCTGGATGCTACTGTGTTCAACGGACAATATTTCAGAGCGAACTTTTCTATCGCACATAATCCTAACGACAACGTTGGATTTTAATCGACGTGCTCTCAACGATAGTGGACATCAAATCTGTATGTTTCTTCCCCACATTACCATCTTTGGTGTGTTTCGGGATCTCCACACCGTCTTTATAGGTGTCAAGCACTCGCTTGAGTTTAGAAAGAGATTCCCCAGCTCAATACATACACAGACCATCCGCTGCAGTAAATGGTGAATTCACCATGACGTGGTTATCGTTGTGGATGCCTAAACGTACTCACTCTACAACATACTTGCTAGAACAGGAAACAATCTTAGCCCGATTTATCAAAATATTTTACTTCGAACAGCACAGCATCTACATGCAACAGTTTGGTCAGCGGCGCATATAATCAATTAAGGCAATGAACTTCCCAGACACGTCTTCGTGGCGTTTCAGCTGGTAACGCAACTTTATATCTAAACTGGAAACAAGCACATCTTTAAACATCTCAATCTGTCTTGCATTTACATCCGCATCAAGTCAAGACAATACACCGAATGGCACCTGGAGTGCAATTTCGATCCAGATACCATAAATTATTCTCGCGTATACATGATGCTGATAGAAGTCATGCAGAATTATCAAGACGCAAAACGGTTACTCAGATCGCGTTTGAAATTGTTGCTATCCTGTATCCGATGATCCAGTTAGAAGGGTCCAACACACTGAATGTCTTAATAACTCCTCTGCCGACATCGAAATCCGATGGATTGTAGATGCAGCAGAGGATTAATTTGCTATGCCATTGTCATGTCAGATTGATTCATGACGCTGGACGTCCTCAATGGAAAAATAAATATCCTTGTATAAACACCATGTGTAGAAAATAGCGTAGAAGACGGGACGGAGGCTCCATAGCCACAACCATCATTCCCTTCATCAAAATCATGGTTCCCAAGTTATTGTCTAACATTCCAGCCCGTTATGAATGTTGGCAGTCATGGGAGCCGTCACAGGAGCTACTCAATGGGCCAACATGGGAAAAGGAGTGCGTCAAAGGCAAGCTGTTATGAGCAGAAAACGAAAACAAATAATAATAACATTTCCTATAATATGTCCTATATTCCAGTCGATGTCACGCTGTCTTCACAACAGAAAAAGTATTACTGTGGAGGCCATCCACAAAAGGCCCATCTCCAGCCGCTTAAAAGCCTTGGCCCTGAAAGAACCAGACTGGATTATGCTGACCCTGTGTCAAGACACAGAGACAAGGTAGCTTGAAGAGGTACCGCTCTGAACATATCTGCGGAGCAAATGTCCACACAAGGTGGATTTATCGGTCCTCTGCTAGCACGAATTGTTGAAACCTTACTGCCAGGATTACTTGGCATCGGTAAAAAAAACATCCAGTAGCCAGGAGCCACGCGCGTCAAAGGGATTGCCGACATGAGAAAAAAGGTTTGAGGCAACTGTTATCTCGAATATTTCTTAAAATTTTCTATCTTTTGAAATGTCTTTCAAAATGATCAACTTTCTGAGCAGATAAACTTCGAGCTGCATCGTCAATCTTCAAATTATTACGATCTACACTGAGTCGCTATTGTCAACGATCATTCATTCCAACTAAGTTGAGTGTCTGGTTTACCTCCTCCCGATCAAGACATGCTATATCTACGCTCATCACATAAATGAGCAGTTTTTAACTCCTTATAAATGCGAAACGTTGACGATAGCACATGTAAATGGTACTGAGTAGATTACATACAGAGCAGACGCAGAGGAAAATCACATTCCAAGCCACTTTTAAATCTATAATGTATATAGTACCATAGACTCGTCGTGTCTCAATTACAAAGCCAAGACGGAGAGTTGAAAACAAATTTGTGCGTGGGAGGGTGTAAAAGATCCGGACACGGACACATTCTTGGGGAGCCATGGATGTCCATTACTCAATGGAAAATTTCCTAGACCTCGAGTTGGATAAGTGCTTTCAGGATACAAATCCATAGGCCCATGGAATCGTTTAGATCAACAACTTGATGAAGACTATCAGCCCTTTTCTGGTCAGGAACACTACAACGGAGTAAATGCCATCGCGATACACCACGCTATCTGTAAGAAGATTATCCCGACGATGAAGCGGAATGCGATAGAGTCATGCTAAGGGACTTGAAAGAACTCAAGTCTAAAATTTCAGAAAATATGTCGACAAAACTCTCATCAGAGACATTAGAGGCGCCAAACATATGCTAGGAAAAGTGCACAGTTATAGCATACGAACTGCATAAACCCGGACGCAAATATTTCCACGAAGCAGAGTCTTCGCCGTACGTGTAGACGAGATCTTGTAGATCTCATGGACATGAGAGATTATAGCACATACAACGATTGTTTCCATTATCTTATGAGAGTTATCAATGTCTTTAGCAAATATGCTTGGGACATTCCTTTCAAAAACATAAACTGAACTTCTATCGTGGAGGCATTTAATAAAATCATTGGACAACAAAAACCTCATAAACTCTGGGCAGATCATAAAAGCGAGTTTTATAACAAAACCGTCAGACTGGCTTCAAAACGTAACATCACAGAGTACATTAATCATAATCCTTTCAAGGCTTTTGTCATCGAAAGATTTAACCAAATTCTCAAAAATCACGTGTGGTTAAGATTCACTACTGATAACAACAAGGAATGCTTAGATTTTCTTCCAGATCTCGTTGACCACTACAATCACACATGGCAGAGAAACATTCAAAAGCCATCCAAGACATCATCTTTTCTCTTTGTCATCAATGTAGCAAGATTTCAGGAGGACGGGAAAATCTATCTAGGATACAGAACTCATGCAGATTTTGCGAATGGATCTTAGACTTTATCAATGACGCGTAGAATAAAGGAAGATTGTCGTGTACTAAAATCAAGTTCAATTGCTTTTTGGGAAAATTAGCACAACTGCTATGCTTACCAAAGGCGGGGTACTGGGCAAATCCATAACGCTACCTTGAGATGGTGGGCGACAAAGGAAAGCGAAACACTTAGATGTCATTCGTGAAGATTTGATCTTGATCAATTGTGACAAAATGCCAGAGTATGTACTTCGTGACGAAAACTACGTGATATCCAATGCTCGCTTAAAATTGTGCAAAGCCTAAAATCTTTTAGAAGATCGAATCCTGTACTTTAATATGGACAGTTACATCTACATACATCACCGTGAGAATCCAGACCCATACATTCCAAGAAGACCGGTTAGAGGCGTGGACGGACGAGCACCAAGAATACAAGATCCTGAGTTCTGCAAGCGGCTACCAATATCGAGACCAACGAGGAGATAATGCATACCAATTACCAAGTCAAAGGATTAACACTGAATTACGGATAGAGTCAAGTAGCGAACTTTGATGTGCTGAAAGAAGTTCTATAGTCCGGAGAGGATCAAATCTTTTAGTGGTCACATTGGGACTGCACAAAATTGTACGGTTTGAAAACCGAAAAATCGTCAGATGCCCTTTGGAAAACATTTATCAAATCGTGTATTAGAAACCAGTAATACTACAACCTACAACACTTTACAGTACGGATCCACAGAGCTCCAGTATAGAAAAGAAAAGACTTCCGGGATCGACACTTCATAGCGAATTCAAATGCCGAACTAGAAAGATGAATCAATTAACACAGCAACAAGCAAGCGATAGACTCTGGTTTAGTTAAAACATCCATGGCGAGGATAAGCACTAGGTTACTATAGATGGTATACTCTGTGACATCATCGATAATGCAAGACATACATTGGCAAGAGAAAAAAATCTCAATTTGTGACTGTAGAATAGTTTTGTAGAGAAATTTACAATAGGAAACTGAAAGAGATAAACAAAGATTTTAGAGGTAAACAAAGATATTAGATATCTCATGGTCAAGACCCTGTTCGTCGCAGTATGTATCTTCAAACAGCTTACTTTACAAGAATTCAATGACATCCTTGTAGATACTCTCATCGACACAGAGCAGAAGCTAGTCTCTACATTGATTACTTCAACATTGCGACAAGTATGTGAAGATTACCTCCAAAAGATCCTACTTTGAAAAATTTCAAGGCGGTGGTGAAAAGCCATTCACTCCGAAAAGCCAGGAAAGAAGAGGCCTGACAGATGCAAGAGACAGATGAGGACACACAAGAAGTTTTTCAAACTGCGTCGGCTGATATACCCACTGCAATTGAAATAGCTTCTTTGTTTTCACCTTCTACCCACTCCTCGATGAAAGGAAAAAAGCTTGGGTCTAAAGGATTATGCTGGCTCATTCTAAAGCAGAAGTACAAAATAAAGAAGGGAAGCCAGAAGTGAAAAATTAAAGCAAGAAAAAAATGACATTGATATCACCACCACCATCCTAGGTTCTACTGAAGTGATTCATCAGACAGTTTCCTAACCACACGAAACAAAGAGCAGAATCGATGAATAGCGCGTGACTTAATGAAGAGAAACAAACATTTATTTTGTGTCATCCACGTCTTTTCCAAATTCTTTTGGGTCGTGCCTGTGATTTCCAAAGCGAGCTCCGAGTTTACAACCTTTAACATTCGTGTTGAAACAAAGTGGTAACCACACTCTTCAATGCAAAACAGATAAAGGCAACGAATTTCTGAAACAAGCCTTCTAAACAGAATTGGAGAAACGAGACATCTATTTTTTCCACACAGAGAATCCCGAAAATAAAGCCGGTGTCATGGAACGTCTTCAACGCACTTCTACAGAGCGCATGTGGCAATAGTTTCAACACCAACACACTCTCGAGTACTTTGACATGTTAACGCAGCTGGCAGAACCTTGCAATCAATCTTACCATCGGAGCATTTAATAGGCCCCCGAAGAAGTCATCCCTGATAAGGAACTGATCGTGTTTGATCGGTTGTTTGGAACCATACTATCTTCAAGAAACCTAATCTGTTAAGTACGGGAAATTGGCAACAGAAACAGCAACAGGGATGGAATGTAAAGTGGACACAGGAGTTCTCTTCTTTAGAACAAACAGACCATAACCTTTGTTAGCCTTCAGTGGGACGATGTGGACCTCGCAGAAACTATGATAAACAGAACAATTTGCCAAAACAAAACAGCCCTTTTTAGGGCTACCCAGATTTATAGAAAACAGACCAATCGATTTGCCATAAACGTTTGCTTATATGGTTGGTGGTTGTAATGTTTTAGTATTTCACTAAACAAAAACTCCATCCTTTATCCAATGTGTTTTTGTATGTTAGAGTATTCCAGTATGTCTATAAACACTTACTATCGTTCTTTGTTTTATAGGTCGAATGTCAACATATATTTCTTCAGAGAAAAAATAAGATTCCACCATCCTCTTGACATTTAAGGAGTTCCTGGAATCCTAATGTAATTTTGAATTCAACGCAAATATCTTAGACCTCCTTGAAACAACTTTTTGTCATAAAATGTTCTGCAATTTGATATTAAAAAGCTAACGTAAGCATTTTGTTAGAGAAAATGAGTTGTTTTTCCACTGCAACTTTGCAATGATCATCATATTACGTCAGTAGCCATTTTTTAGTCTGGTAACGAAGAGATTATGTTCAAGTGTCTGCATTCACCTGCAATATTGTGTCTTTAAAATGACTAATGAAATTTGTCATTTTCTCCTTAAAAGCTCCTGGAAAACTCCCTTTAAAAACCTTTTCCTGCAGGAACCTTGTGATTTTTAAATGTGTTCATGTTTATAGCACAGTGTGTTTTGTATGTAAAAGTATGGAAAGAGAATAATAATGATAATCTCGAACGGATTCATCTTTGAGAACTGGTGCATCCATGTCAA
>QKMX01333533.1:0-11494 GCA_003401595.1 Venustaconcha ellipsiformis | reverse complement strand
GAGTTTCTTGAATGCTATAAAATTCGTTCGACATTACAGTGATGCGATATCGATCTATTGTTACAAACAAAACGTGTGTGATCACTTTTAAATAAGCTTACTTCTATTATTTATGCAATTGTTCTAATGCAGGGACAAATTAATTATCAGTTTTTTTCTAATTTATTATATTGTCTGTACATTGAATAATTGATGTGAAGTGCTATATTGTACGATTCTTCTCCTAATCTATATCTTCGCGTAATTGCGAGTCTCATACTCAAAATTTAACAAGTGAATAGAAAAGACAGAAAACAGAATAAAATTCCAGAAAAATAGTTTTCAGAAAGGTTTATCAAAGCACATCATGTTTTAAATATGCCAGCTTCGATCCGGTGTTAGCATTAGAATATGCAAACACTGCTAAGGTGAACTATGTTATTGAATAAACAGCTGGTGGTTCCTGTAGAATAAGCCTTAAAATATTGTTCAGTTTTAGAAAGATAATTGTAAACTGCACAAAGATTAAATGATAATAAAACTAATTCAACTCAACTTTAACTGAACATTTCATAGTACGTAGTTCATGTTACTTTAAAACAAAAATAACTTTTATAAGAAAACATTTGATTCGTTTGACGAAATAGTTTATCTTGGTGTAAAATGACGCATAACGTATCTTATTCTACTGACTGGAGGAAACATAGTAATTTCTGCATAAAAGGTGCTGTTACGTGTCTTAGGCTCGTATAAAGTAGCAAAGAAAAGAATGAAGCCAACAAGCTTTTAAATTTTAACAATAATTTTATTTCCCTAAAAAAACAATGTAAAATATAAAAAGAACTAATGATTTCAGAATCTAATCCAAAATTTAATCCTTGAAATTAAAAAATATGGTCATATCATTAAATACGTTCTAAATCAAACAAAATGACGAAGTTCCAAGATGGAAGGCGATGACATCCTTTATGACCTGTACTGTGTTGTTACGTCAAAATTTACTTGTTGAATTTTATGAAACAAGAATAATATTCCGGCTTTGAAATTCCGAATAATTTCAAATAAATGTCTTTGTCCAAGAATTTTGACTAATTTTCTCCATTGTGAATAAATTATTTTAAATAAAAGAAAACTTATATCGAACTGGTCACAACACAAAATACCATTGCGCTCCGAAGTTATAAAATACGACAGACTATTTCACTATAAAACTTCAGTTATAGCCCCAGCTAAAACCCAATTCAGACCCACGTGATGGGGTCACGTAATCATTTCCTCCGAGCGGCGTAAGAAAACTACAAGTCAATTATCAATTACTCTAGTATAGCCTTAGCTAAAAATCAATGATTCCACACTGGAAATGAAATTACAGACAAAGGTCGTTTAATCAAACTAAGACGCAGTCCAAGTATGACCTAATTATGACCAATGATTTTCACTCTGTGTTTAACAATTCTAAATTAAAGTCAGGAACTAGGTGAGCTAAAAAAAACCATGTAGCAACACTACTGCCTTCTAATCTGGCTAAAAAGAACTGAACTGAATTTTCTAGAAATATGTCAATTCCAGTGAATAAAAATATCATTACAATAACAAGCAATAAAATAAAAATAAAATAAAAAATTAAAACTAACACAAAAGTAATTAAATTACATATAAAACATGTGTATTTTGCCATCAATGCAGTTTTAGGTTTCTCTTTTTATCTTAACAGGATGAGCGCTGGAAATATCAAACGCGAAAAACTCTTCCCATCTGGTCTTTCTATTATTTTACACACCTTGTATACTTCAACCCTGAAGTAAACGGTATTACACATATTAGGTACTTAAGTTGTAATTTCAACTCATGCCGAGGATACCTGTGCTGATGGTTTGACTTTAATAAACGCTTTACCTCATGATAATATTTCTTATACGATTAGTCCGATGCCTATCATTTCTTAATCTTATCATCAGCATACATTGCTCTTTCAAATCTGCGCATTCTGAGCTTCTCTCTATTAGTTAAGGTTGTTAAAATTTAAAATATTAAACTTTTATAGTCTGCATTTATATATAAGCATGTGTCCCAAACGATTGACTCTAACGTTGTCTACTTAGACAGCAGAGAAAGAGAAGTGTCCTATGTATTATTCCATAAGTTCCAATACCTTCGTTAGCTCTTTGCTTCAAGTTGTTGTCGGTTGAGAATAGGGATTCAAATTTCACCTAATATCTTCTCTACTTATGCGCATCGGGCTACAGATGGTCGAGAGGTCAAAGCGTTTGATTGCAGATCACTCACACGTCTGATCTCTGTCTGCATATGGTACCATTAACATTCCGTTGTTAGTTGGCCTTTCCTGGACCTTATTCAACCAAATATATGGGCCACTGTGTATTGTGTTCTATATGCTAAAAATGAATTTAAAACCCACAAAACCAAAACACGCTATATGCAAATGACATGTTGTAGATCATTCAAATACATTATTTCTTAAAAGTTCAATATATATTAACATGCCCATTTTATCTGAGTAAGAGGTGCGAAGATGCGATCATGAAAATAATGTACGATTTCAAAAAGCTGGTGATCAAAATATAAATCGTGTCATATAAGGTGAGGCAGATCTTATGGGCGCACTAATAACAGACGATAATGGTGCTCTATAATGATGACGTTTCTATTGCATATACGATGCGTATAGTGTTTGATATCAAGTTCGTAGGTTATGCTTCCTGTCCATCAGCATACATGGACCTTTTAAAATCTAAGATAACACAAGATGAAGATGACATACAAACAACTTTAGCAGCACCTTCGCCTTTTAAAAAATCCACCTCAAATATTTTTGACCAGATATAAGGTTCCAAACCAATTCATATTCAATACTGATTGCAAGCAAGCGAGAGAAAAATGCAGTTTATTTAGTCTATGTTCATGATAAATCTGAGAAGCTCTTTTTCAGGAAACTGCATAATTGCAAAGATAATATGTGCTTATTACGTAGATTCATGTCTTGTGACAAATTTAACTGACTTTAAACAGTAATTTGTGTCATATTTGGAAAGAAAATGCATTGCTGAAACCTTAAAAGGTTTCACGGATATGCTATTTGGACCTTAAGAAAGATAGCTTCTGTCTTATACAAGATATTAATGATTATTATTTCCAATGGATTCAAAATATCTTGCGGTATGGTCTCTTTGGACATCAAAGAAACTTTCAGATATTAGAACCTTCCCAAAATTAGAATGTTACAGTCGCCACAGTATAATGCTCATTATTGATTGGTCAAATCTATGACAGAAGCCAAGTCCTTTCTGATTAACGCAACTGATTCTGTTCAGCGAACCTGGAAAATACATACAACCCGATGTCAAAGCGTATGAAACCCATGGAAGCATGATAGACTCGAGCGTAAAGCGAGTGCGATATACAAGGAAAAATGTTGCTTGAATTTCGTTTTTGTCGGCAAAAAGGCAAGGATCTTCCTTAAGGTACTTAAATGTCACTGGGTCAGTTCTGTGTCCTACTCCTAAATTTCCCAGTGTAAGTTTTATCTCGTCTGTAATGACCATTTCAAACAAAGTGTCAAGTTTTCCTGTGCGAAATCGTACTGAAGCGTCCATCCACATGATAAAGCCATATTCGTTTAGTACAGTCTGCAATAAATTAATAGATTCAAACACAAATAAATGTATTGATTATGGTGATTATTTACAAACGCAACTACGGCGCAAATCAAAATCACCACCACCCCAATAATTAATATTGCCAATACTATTACTACTTATGTTATATTTAGGAACAAAGGATATTCTATTAGGGTATTCAGTGATGTTTACCAAAATAGAACATAAGTGTTTCCCAATATAACATTAAAAGCATCAGTACAACTTTGTTCTTAAAGCTTTTATCATCATCATAAATATTATTATTATTTCACCTAGCATGGTATATCCTAAAGAAATATAACTCTACGGAAAATGTGGTAATCATAATTATTCCTGACTTCTTTATGTTTAAACAATGAATGTGAATGCAATTTCGAATGGTCAATTAGCTGGAACTTTCAAGGGTAATAAACTCATTTTCTTGCTTTGAAGAGCATCCTTTTTAGGGGATGTATGAAAGTGGAACTAATTCAAGTAACCAAAGATTCAATAAAATAGTAAACTGCAGCGCGGAAGGATACAGAAAACCACTTGCAAATACAGCATACGGAAGTTGTACATGTACACCAGTTCATGGAGAAAAGGTAGACAGCAACATGCATTGCATATTTTTTCAGAAAAAGTATCAATTTAGGAATGGGACGGTAATTAATATTGAAAATGTAGGAATCAGAGAAAACCATCGTATACACTTACATAAAGGCAGGGCAAAAGAAAGCAGAGAATTATCTCAATCATTGGTGAATGTTTAGGGAATGGAAATATAAATAAAAGAGTTATAGACAATTTCTGGAGAACATGAGTTTGAAAAGGACAAACAAAGTTGTTCCCCTAAACAAAAACGGACAAACATGCAAAAACCAAATAAGACATCAGTGTGGCACTGAAAAGATAACTATGCGAAAGACTACAAAACTAGCTCATGAGCTTCTAATTTTACGATTACAAAAGTGAGAGGATATGTTCAACTTTGTTTTATACATTCTATTACAACGCAAAATATAAAAATAGCAATAACTGATCGACTAATAGATGAATATAAGAATTAGAATTATTGATGTCATATTTCGATCGCTTAATGATAGAATTTTACAATACTAATGCATATCGTTTTTAATACAAGATTTGGTTTGCGACATTTTGCAATTAGTTTTTAACATCCTTTATGTTCAAAGAGTGGAAAATGTGTGCCCTAAATCAATAAAATGACATCGCAATATGTATAATGCCTTAGTGTTTAAAGAATGCAGAATTGGGATAGACTTGTCCTTCAGAAGACGGACAGAAAGACAGAAAGATTACCTGTACAATGAGAGGTTTGAATGTGTATCCTCTGAGAACCTTCACATGCTCTGGATACTTTTGAAAAGGAAATGACCTATATTCGCAACGACAATATCTTTTTACCTGAAGCAGAATTTTGAAATGCCTGTTATTGCTAGAGGAATTGGATATGATATGCTGACTTTTAGAAGCAACACAAACACTATCCTGATTATTGATCCGACAATTGATTTACCGGCGAGTTATAAACAAATAATTAAACCTACACGCTTGTATTTAACCTCATAACTATTAATTTGTCAGATTAGCAAGAAACGATGATAAAAATCTGAATACAAATGATTAAATTACATGTATCATTATTCAATTTCCAATCAGCTTATCTCTAACAATTACAATGCTATAATAATCGGGAATACTGTAAGTTATATGTGTGCGTAATATTAATTCTGCGTCATGTTTGATCTGGTGATCAAAACGATTTATTTATTATCCTGTACTCCAACGTGATTCTGTCGTTCGAAGAATTAATGTACCATTTTGCCGGAGAGGGAATTACTTTACCACGATCGACTACAAGAGCTCTCAAGATAATCACGACAATGATTACCCGTCTATGAAATATACTCGCTGAACATCGCACCTTGCATTTATATGACGTTAGTTCTTAAACACAAATTGGTATCATCAGTGTTAATCTATTTCTCAAAGACTACCCTGAATTATTAATACAGTATACGCATATTATACCAACAAACTTCGAAAAGTACTGTTTGCATTGGTAGAGGGAAACATGCTTTAAATATTTCCTACATCCTCCGCTTAGAAGCTGCAAGTTAAATTAGCATAAATATTTGTCTTTACAAAAAAAAGAATATAATTTTCACGTGTCTTTAGAATCAAGCTAGGTACGTATTGCACATTCTAAATGGAACTTAATAATAAATGTTACATGCCCTAAACACGCCACCTATCTCAATAAACAAAGCCATTCTATTATAATTATTTTTGACATGTATACTTTCCAAGTATAATATGGATTGTCTTGATTACATACCAAATCCTTTTCGGTTTCGTTAAGTCCGATGTCGTAAAATATATATTTAAGATATTTGTATTGCGGAAACACCACATTGTGAAGGCTCTTCATTTGAGCCTGAACCTCCAGAAAGTGATCGGATGATGCTGCAGTCACAAATACAGGAATCCTTGGATTAGGAAAGTCAACAAAGTGTCCAGTTAGGCCAAGTTCCTCTAGGTATGGAATAGAATTACCGCAAGGATAATTTTGAATAAATTGGCGGTTTTTATCCAACGTTTCCCTAAATTTGCTATCTCTCCAGCACGAAAGTGAATCGTTGACTATGAATTTACCGTAGCTATCAGAAACAATATATGTTTTAATTTCTCCATGTCCACTCCTGTGACTATGTCGTTTCAAAGCGTGAGAGAATTCATCATCATTGAATTCCATCGACAAGTTGAGATTGCACCTTAAGTTATGCAATGTGGATAAATTATCTCTTGGTTCCATCCTTGAGAAAATGACAGTGGCTATATCTGGCTGAAGGGAGACGGTCCAATCTGTTCAAAGATGATAAAGTTAAGGTTTTGTATTCAGGAAGCTATACGACAGGCATTGTTCCTTTAAAATACATATTATGTCATGATGTGAGATCAGACCACGGTTGTGCATTATATTATGCATACAATTAACAGCATATACATGTACTTAGCCGACTAGCCGACCACCTAATGAAATATTTCTTGATTTAATGGCCTGTAAATGGTGCACACAAATTTAGGAACATTTCCGAAAATACTCGATTTAACTGATGTCATCCAACAAATACCTAATAAAATTGTATCCTTGAAAATGGCAATGGAAATATTGTAAGAAGAAAACCAGTTATGGAACTCACGCTTATGTGTGATATGGGCCTTTTCAATTTGTTTTAAACGCTTGTGCAAATCATTTCAAAACAGAACGCCGTCTGGAAATCTCACAATATGAGACATCTAGTTAAACATATGGGTCATGAGTTATGGGGAGGTTCAATTAGAAAACAAAGGTACTCTTCAAAAAGTAGTGTGTCAGCATTAAAAGATAATGTTTCTTCCTGAACTCGTGTCAGAAAAAAAAAATTTACATTTATTCAGCAGAGTCAAAATAGATGAGAAATATATACTTACATAGTATTAAAATAAGAGCTGGTAAAAAGCAGCCAAGAACAAACATTTTCAGGTTAATTTGTACCATTCTTTGTGTCCAATATCTATAATAAAAGAAGATATGGAAATAAATATATATGTTCGCATTCATTTAAATAAGTCTTCTGTGTAATGAATGTTTTGTGTAGCTATAATGTGGCAGCAACTAAGACTTAAAAGGAACGATGGTGTGACTTCAGTGTAACTAGAATCTCTTGTTCTACCAAATGCACCCTGTAGACCTAGATATAGATCGTAGCTATGTTTCTCAATATATTATTTTCAAACATTGTAAACAATTCAGCAACATCGTCCGTAATTAACACCGTAATGTACGGAGAGTCATTGATTGTAATGAGATTATAATATTTAGTGTCTGAATTAATCTTTATCCTGCATAATCTGAGTAAAGGCAAAGACATTTCTCATTATGCTTCATCTGAGAATCATTTTGACTTATGAGCCATACTATAATGCAATCAAGATATTTCATGAGTTCCGACATCTTTGAACACAGAAAGAGAGAGCAAGAAAAAAGGGTGAGAGCTTTATTTTATCAGCGTAAATATTGGCCTGAATGTGTTTGAGCTTGTATATATCCGGTATGTAGAGAGAGATGAAATGTGTAGTCAGTGGTTTGAATATGTATCCGCTGTGACCTTCACTGGATACATTACGAATGGAAAAGATCTATATTTGTAAATTCTTTAATCAACCAAATTCTTTGGACAACATCTACTGCTTATTTAGAATTTACACAACCTGTATTCAGTTTGTTCGTCTTTAAATTTACTCGCAAATTATATTTAACTAAAACAACCAACTACACTGTTAACCTTCACACCTCTCAACATTACAATTTTTAACGAATAACCAATTCTTAATTCCAGAAATGATGTAACTCTGTAGATGATTAGTATTTTTAAAATCAAACTTTATCTGTCAAGTGCTTATAGGTATAAGTAGTATTAACCCAGCTTATCTAGTGAACACGACGATGTTAATTATCTTTATCTTTCACACGCTTCAAATTGTCAGCTAATGAGTTGCTTTATACTGATTTGTTTAAACTCGGATCGGCAACTGAGGTATTCTGTATAGGTTTCACTAAATTTCTAAGAGTTTAAGGGACGGTTATGCACACATTTAATACCATCATCAACCTGCTTACCATACAAGTTAGCAGAAAATGCAGAATAACAGTGAGGTTATTATTCTATACTTTGGATAGTTATAATAAATGACTCCGAAAGAATACTAATGATGTTCCCTGAGAAGTATATTAAAGCTCATAGCGAAATACCTTTCTGCACCCCAGCCCCAAATGCACTGAGTAGACGATTTGGTACAGCTAAACAAATAGATTAATGTTTGCCAAAGCGAGAATTGTATCCAAGCAAGTTGTAAATAAACCTCTACATTTCTTCTGCTCACTTAGCCAAGTATATTCTTTACTTTGCTCAATTGCTTTAAATAATTACTTTCCACCATATCAACAAAGTTCAAACTAAAGTCATCGTGTTGTGATATGGAACTGGTCATCTATGAGTTAAAGTCAGTTTATGTGCATCTAGTTCTATTTAGATTTAGAGAGAGGGATCCTATAGAAATAGTATTTGATTTAAGCTGACAGACCTAATGCCAAGATAAAGTCATTAAAATATGTATTTCAGTATACAACACTCCGTTAATGCCTGTATTCATTTAAGTTCCAGCAGAATAAATTGAATTCCTATTTAAATTGTGCATGATGCAAAAGATTCTCATTATCGAAAATATGTTTCTAAATGTATGCTTGTATTAATCACTCCACCTTTTGATATATTGCAAAGTACCATGAAATAGTGATAAATATATTTTTCAATACTAAATAATTCAGAGTATTTTCCAAAATGTCCTATTTAACAGATTCATAAGTATATTAAATGACTCTCAGAAAGAGAATACCAGATTCATTTGTCTTCAGGACAGTGAATGATTCTATATAGATTTCAGAAACTGTTTTGAAAATTTACATTACGCAGTTAGATCCGTTACTAATTTTAGAAATTAAATATCTGTCTTAATCTTTTTTGACATGCAATCCTCTCAGACTAGACATCTGGCATATGTGCAAAAGTATCTTCCTTCAAGGAACTAAATAAAAAAAAAACATTTCCAGAAGAATTTACAAGTTCATACATAAATTCATCTGAGCCAAGACTTCTTTTATCACATTGCAACACTTAACTGAATTTGTAGAGATGAATTAACCCTGACAGGAATTTGCACCAAACTTCGAATGTATTATATCATGTTATTGATGTTATATATTAGTTGTCGAACAAATCTTTCCGTTGATTTAATATAGCTCTTTAATTTATTATATTCGCCTTCTGTAATGAATTATTTTACTGTTTTTGCTATGTAATTCCTGTTTTCGAGCAAAAGTAAATATTATGAACTATTTTAACCAATCTGCTTCTTTTAACTGACATTACACCTTCTAAAACTTCTTTATCTTATCTAATTTCTACAAATGTTTGTTCAGTCCTTCCATAATAACGTAGTTATTATTTAAAACTCCTAACGTATGTTATTTCTGCATTTTGGCACAAACATCATTGCATTGTGTTTCTCCTGTTGTGTATTTGCTTCGGGAAAAAAAATTGATTTAAAGCTTATTACTATTTTACGAATTAAATAATCAAAATTAAAAATATCATTACAGTTTTGCTTCAACTGATGGTATATCCTCTATTCACAATGACTACATTTCCTAAAAAAAATATTATCGGTTCAAATATATATCTTCACTGGTACCATTAATATTTTCATTTCATGCGATGACTACTTACCTTTATTTACATTCATTGTACGTCTCAAGTGCAATATTTGTGTCGATGACTTCACTCAAATCCCTTCAGGGACTATATGTAGTGTATAATTGTGCCACACTTTATGCAAGTATCATGCACTCTGACAACTTTGTCTTTAATTGTAACCATGAAAAGTTCATGCTATATACGCAAAGACGTAAGAACAGTTCGATAATTTTATCAAAGGGGGTAGAAAGGAAATCATGATCTAAAGTTGCTATTAGTATTATTGTATCTTGTTTTATTTTCTTTAATTATCTTTACTAAAAGTGCTATTCGTAACAGTAGCCGTATTAGCACCTGCATATAAATAGCTATTCACCTTATTACACATGCTATCTGAATGAAAGTCGAAGTAGTATGTATCACCAATAAATGTTGAATGGCCACACATAACATTCTAACTATAATTATTTACCCGCAGCAAAAGAATATTAACCAGTTTAAATAAAGTCATTAAAACAATATTAAAATCTTAAATTAGCAGCGGAAGGATATTTGATATTTACTTCTACATATATAATTCATATTAAAGCAATATTATAGAAGCATAGCATATATTCTTTTGTACACAAAAAAAATATTATATTGTCTCCGATTACAAAGTTTAATAGTTATCTTTCATGTACAATTTTACCACTACAAGAGGTATAGTCATTGACATGTGTTGGCAAGGTTTGAAATAGTTGGATAACTACGATATATACTGTCAATAAGGAATTGATCAAAGGGTCCCTAGTGTTTTATCAGCACTTAACGTTGTAACTCTTTTCACGCCAAATGAGAGACCCAAAAAAAGCAAAGACAAATGTACAGATCTTATTCACTCGTATATTCATTTGAATCTACAAAGCTAAATTACAATCAAAGATTTACAAGAAACATTTGACTTACATCTTGCTCACATCCGATGGCAAATTTTATATTACGCTTGTATTTTCAAGCCAGGTAGCAATGTCATATTATTATCATTTGTACTAGTCAGCTTTTCCTTTTTTTATTAATTAGTCTCTCGAAGATGTTACAAAATAAAAACATTACAAAAAGGACCAAATAACGCGTTCGACATATCCGTCTTTATTTCTTATGTAGCATATAAATGAATCAACGTTTGCAGTGCTTTCATTATATGCAACAAGTCAAGGCCATAGCTAATATTGATTTTGCGCATTCAACATCAACATAATTGTCATCCTCGTCGTCATCAGCTTTTCCATTTACTCTTTCTATTTTAGTTTTCTTGTTGCTGAATTTGTTATTAATGCGAAGAATTTCAATCGAGATGAGAAACATTTGTTTGAAATTTGTTATTGAACTCGGAAGAACTTGGTGTGTGCAATGCGAATCTATTGACATAGGAAAACGAATGAAACAACACTAAGAATAGGAATTACGTTCGCAGTACAATCAAAAAGAACCCTTCTTAAAACTAAATTTCACATGGACAATGAATAACGTGCCTAAAAATGCTAATGAACAAATTGTGGTGGATTGATATAGAAC
>QKMX01333396.1:2670-14058 GCA_003401595.1 Venustaconcha ellipsiformis | reverse complement strand
TATACTACAACAAATATAATAAATGACAGTCAAGTAAACCTGAGAAACTATCCGAGTTCGAATTCTACCACATCACGAACTTTCTTTAGACCTCCACCTTCCATATAATTTGGAAGTTACGCCTCTGACAATCTATCCATTAATACATATTGCATACTACTGTTAATTAATTTGCAAATGATGTGTAATAAAGTAACTGGATCCACAATATTGGACTTCTTACATCTTTTACTGGAAGTTTAATATTTAATTGTCATCATTATGCTTGTTAGGGCATTAGAGGTTCTTGAATTATGTGATTGCACTGATATGCCCAGAGTCTGGTCTTGAGCGGATCTTAAAGAGGTTCCTTCTGATGGTTTCATTCTCAGATATCCTTTTCAACCACTGTTTATTTGAGATCTCGTAAAATTTGGGAATAAAGTCGTTACCACCCAAGGTACGATTAAAAGAAATAATCACCACTATTTTGTATTCATTTCAACTCATTTCATTAGCCCTGACGAGTCTTTGGTGTTGTAGATATCAAGCTTAAATTAAGTTCAAGGTTTTGTGATGACGACATAGACAATATTCTTAAAATTGTCATCATCCTTTGGAGGAAAATACACGGTCAGAATACAAAGTTGACACCATTTTTTCCGGTTGCTATATAACAAAGCCAATCTAACTGAGCTAGCTCTGCCTTACCTTTTTTGTGCTTGATGTCAAACTTCTTAGATCATACATATTCTTTGTCAGATGCAAGACGGGACCGTACTGGAATAGCAAACTCTTTACATATGCATAGACTTAGATAATACTCACTATCTATATATAGAACGATATATTTGATGATTCGAAGTTTTCGCACGTGACCATTCAGAAAGTTGCTGATTATTTGTTCCCTATCATGGGTTTAGTAACTGCTGGTTTGCTAATATTTTCTGTACTGATAATCCTACCGTCATCTTTTAGGTGGTAGATGTCAGTTTAATTATTGTTGGTTCTTTTCGCCTTGGTCATATCTTTTAAGTCAACTAATGTGAAAGAATACTTCTCTTCACATATAACATCATGTAATGCAAACAGGAATTCTTGCATAAACTATTTCAAAACTCCGTTTTCTGTGTGCTGCAGATATTTAAGACCAGACTGACGAAATCTGACCCACGCAAACTACACTAGGATTGTAGCTGTCCTTAGGAGATATTCACAGGATTTTCTTCTCTTCAAGCATGATTAAGTTTGCGTTGTACTTTTGACGATCACACTTAGATGAAAGTTTATTATTTTCATCAGTATTAAACTCAGTCAAGAGCGAAACGAAAGCAGTCTGTACACCGCTGGGCTTTGAAACGTATGACTTAGTGCACTCTGTTTTTAAAAAAGCTTTAAATGTGTTAAGTTCGGATGTATCACGCTAGTTGAATTTTTCAAGCTTCTGCAGCATTTTTTTTTTCTGTTTTCTTGTCTTCAGTCTTCTAAGGCTTAACCTTTGCACGTATGATAGTAACACTCTTTCCTGCTTTTACAAGTAGTTTTAGAACCTTCCGTGCATTTAGGATGTTAAGGCTTGGCATACTATGGTTATTAAGAGAAAACAAACTCTCTTGACACAAGTATCTCTTGATGGGGTAATTTACAATTTGCAATGTTGTTCTGTCCAAGATGCACGCAGATAAAGGCGTATACTTTTAATTCATATATATGTGGTACCTTATATAAATGTGTCGGTGGGGCTTCTCGACGTGTAATCGTTCTTATAGTTGGTTTTACATGTTGCAGATCTCTATCAGCCACATATTTTGTAAGAAACTGCTCCTGCTATTTCTATTGGTATTCCTGTTTGACTCTACATTCTTGGGTGTTACTTTTTGAAACCGATTCTTCTGCACTTAACAATATGTTTATCACTTTCATTCTTGGAACAATAGCTATTAAAGCTGCTGATGATCTGAATGATTTTAGGGCTTCGTTATGATCTATTTCACGTTGACAATCCAGATTAAAGTTTGAGCACTTTCACAATATAGTGCTGCGAAAAGTGAAGCTTTGATTTGCTGGTGAAAGTATCCATTACTAAAATATTCACTTAGAAGATGGATATAACATTTGCCATATGAAATTGCAAATGGCAAGGATGATTTGACTATGGAAAGCAGTCAATTATGTCCATAAGTTCCACTAATTCTCTGAGCTATCTACAGTCCAATAATTTCATCACAATGCATCATTATTCCTGCATGAAGCAGGAACGTTCCATTGCTACCACAAGCTGCATCAATGAATTCAAAATATTTTCCATCTCATTTACCTTCTAGATCATATGAGGACATCACTGCCATGTGTTCTATCAGAAACAATTTGCTGCAGGCGGCTCAAGACACTCAAAGCATATTACAAAAATCAATAAAGATAGCCTTCTGATATTTCATATTGCTGTTTTTTATGTATTATGGTAACTAATTTATTCAAGTCTCTTTTGCCTCATGATACTGAATAATTATCAGGATATGGAATACATCACGTGTCTTATAAGCAATAAACAAGTTGGTAATCCTGAATTTCGTGAGGGGTAGAACATGAATTCTGGAAGGAATGTTCTGTACATTACATTTTCTTCCATATGAATGAACAAATTTAATGCAATTTTTACTCATCTGGAGCAAATAAAATACGGTCTGTTCCAGTTTGTATTGAACAATCTGTCAACGTTTTACAAGAAAGTCATCAAATTTTTATTTTATTTTCAATTTATCGGCATATTTCCCAATTGCTGTTAGTGGGCATTTGCAGAGAAGGCTTGGTGGTTACATTTTTTTAATGACAGTTTTTTTTTTACGTTGATGGTTTCTTTCTTCTGCTAAATTGTCATTTTCGGTTACTCGTGATAAACTGATCTTGTTAACATGCTTTGCTGCCTTCAGTAGATATTTCAGGATCATCAGAAAGGTTTATGCACGGAATTGTTGAAATAGATGTTTGTCTGGATGGTGGACGAATGTGGCATGATGTTATATGGTCTATTTGCTAGAGTGGAACTTCTCGAGTTTGTTATAGGAATGTTTTGAAATATCAAAGCGCATACATTAAAATATTCTTCAACTTCTAGTTCATCAATATCATCTTCAGAGGTGTTCGTAGAGAACAAAGACACTCTTTGTAACGGCCAATATACATGCATTGTGAAGATCTTGATGCCTTTGATGGCATTTGCAGACCGTTATGCTCTAATATTAAGTAGACCTTAAAATGTAGATGGAGCTGTGATTATGAAGCTGTAATTATGGTTCATAATTCCCAAAATATGTTGGGTGAGCATATCACTGTAATCGGTAGTGTGGATATCTGTGTTGTATGTCTTGAGTCACAATCTGCTCTTTTCTGCAGCCTGAAAAGGTTGTCAAGGGACAAAATAAAGTGGCATTTGCGTAAGCTGACCAGATAAAGATCAGTCGCAACACTGGTCACTGATTTGTATAGCAAAGGATGTTTTTGTATAAAACATTCAAAACATTTCACAAATTCTGAGCCAATTCTCCTATGAAACAAATACCTCGTATCGATTGTTTAGATTTTTCAACATGATTGTTGTTTGAGAAATTTGATGGTACCAACATATCTGTTTTAGTTATGTACTGATACAAACCCAGCAGAATATCCTTACCATCTGTTCTGTACAAAGAAAATGGATCCATTTTGCAATATCATCAGACAATGATAGTTTCTTTGCTGTAGATAAAATATTGATACAATACTGTCCATAATGATGTTGCAAGCATTAAATTTGCTATAATGGTGGAAAACAAATTTCAAAAGTGCCTTAATACTTGAACAAAATATTCCATTAATTGACATAGTTTCGTTGACTATTCTATATAGTTCTGCATTTATTTTACACTTCTTTAATGGTTTTTCCCAAGACTGAATAATAGAAGCAAGAAAATTATAAAACTCATCAATATCAACTCATGGCTCTGAATTAATCACAAAGCAATGAATGTCATGCAGCTGCAGTATTTTGGTAAAATCCTTTAAAGTATACATAGCTTCATCACCCTGTATCATCTTGCGATTTTTCCATTTTGTATCTGAACTATTTTTAAAGACTATATCATTTGTTGGTGTGATATTTGTTATGGATAATGGTGCATAAATGTCAATATATAACAATTCGGTTTCTCTGCAATTTCAAAACCTGATAGAAATAAAACTCATTACAGCAAAAGCAACATGAATTAAGTACAAAATTAAACTAAAGACATACACCGAATTCCTGAATATGTCAAACTTTCATAAATTGCTTGGAGAATTTTTAAAATCACTCAAGCTTTATGGCATTTTCCTAATTACATATATTTTGTTAGCAGTATCAAGATAAAGCGAAGTCAGCACGATTATTCTCTTCCCAATAAGACATAATTTCTATGATCATGAACATTTATTTTCTTGGACACAATACCTGTTTCTATACGTTGTTGTGCATGTTGGAATATATGAAGTATATTTAGGTGGAGAGATTATTAAAACATTAAATTGCTTACTATTCTTGTGCATCAACATTAACTGTCAAGCTTAAATCCAAATCGTCTGTTCAAGATACATCTCGTAAAAAAACTCAAACAAAGAAATCCTTATAAAATTATTTCCAATCAGTTTTGTGATGCATGTATCTGTAGTTCTCACTGACACAGTTTAGTACCAAGTTGTATTGCATCCTCTGATGCTGGCACTTATTAATTATTAGTGACAGCTCATTTATGGTGAAGTAATGCTACGCCGACCTTGACGGGGTCATTCTCAGGCTAAAGTTTTAAAACCAACATTTGGAGAAATCTCTACTAGTGTACATATTGTCCTATGCCTCGTGAAGTTGAGTCATGGAACGTTAAAACTGTCAGGGATCTTATTGAAAGGTCCAATCATGGAAATAAAATTACCAGTACTCCAGCAATACAGCCATTTACAACACTGGATACGCATGACATCCATACTGGCTGTTGTTTTCGACAAACCATCCATACCATTTCTTCGACAAGATCATGTAGATATGTATGGCCAATATAGATCGCTTATCCTTTAAGATGGTACCATGACAGTCATAAAGAAATTGGCTGCGCATAGTCTATGTCTGTGGGAATGTACTACATGGATATCAATCTTGATACTTACAAGAACGACATGCACGAAGAATATGGGTATAAACTTGATAATAGTTTATGCTCAGATTTAACCATAGAGTGTACTGACTATAGCTTTAAGGTGGCTATAAACTGTAAAGAATGTTGCAAAACTTAGAATGTCCTCCACCCCGCTCTATTCTATACCAGCATGAACAGGTGAAGGTCTCTTGTTTTTGATGAAGAAATCAGCCCTTCGTTCCATCTTCACCACATTTGCGAGAAATCTAAGAATTTGAGGAGACCAGTGACCTAGGCAATTCCAATTTGTTTTCTAAGAATCAACTTGGAGCATTCTGTACAATCCCGTTAGCGTAATACCATTTCTGACACCTTCGTTACTTGTCTTACTATGCACACCAGTTAGTTTGAAATACAAAGTCTATCTGTTCATTATTGCACTTGGTGCCAATGGTAATTTGTTTAGGCTTGCAGTCAACACTGGCATGCACATCCTACACTGACCACGGTCATGACAATCACGTTGGATCGCCTTTGCAGTTGGGTGGAAAGATTTAGGACTTTTTTGAGGAGGACAATCCATGAACTTCCCATAGATCCCCGCACAGCAGCTGTCACTATGCATACGATTTCCAATTCATCCTCAATCCCACGATGAACGGAGACAATGTGATATGGGAACATTCATTGCACAGTCCAAAGTTTAACTGCTATCCCAATCATTTTCATGAAAAAAATCTGGTTATCACATTTAGCAAAAGTCATATTGAGGGGATAGGAGATGGAATTTATCCACCTCCACCCACGCATCGGCTATGTCTCTCCATAATCGTGATCGGACAATTATAAAGGCATTCGTTGATTAATATGTTTGACAGCTTTATGGAAGATAAAAGTACTTTTCTTTTTTAAACGGTGTTAAAATCTCTTTACATCAAGTTGCTGTGCAATCTAAATTGTCTCAAAGTGGTTTCGGATCTTATTATAGCAACACTTTCCTTTTTTGTCCCCTCCATTTTTATTAAATTATTGTTATACGCAGTAAAGGATACGTGTATGTATCAAGAGACTGCACGTTCTTCGAAAAGACGATGGTGGCGATTGTTCAGAATGAACCGTCTACTGACTCTCTTGTCTCCATGTCTTGTCTGGTTAGGATTTCCAATAGCATTCAAGATGAAGGCAGAATGATCAATTCTCTTCTCAATTCGTACGAAAGTATGTAAATCCATCTTAATCTGACACTCATATTTTCATTTTCGCGTCAAATCGTCTTATCAATAATTCCTGTGATTTACATACCAACAATATTGTTACCAGTTGCGTGCATTCTTACTGCTTGAATATAAGCCCATGTGACTTTATGACACTTCTGTATTGTATTGGAAAGGTATGACGAGTTTCATTGTAATCAAAATAAAGGCTAATCTCAGTTCCCTTTATTATCATATATGATTTCAGATCGATTATGATGAAGACCAAACTATATCCATTCCGTCAGACCTGGATATAGATCTACTCACCCACATCAACCTAGTAAGTCTTCTCCACATCAGGGTGTATCGAATTGATGCCTCACAGAATCCATTTCAACACAAAATGACCACAACAATAGAGTTCATGAAAGATATCTTATTGTTGTATGCAGTTTCAGATCTTATATGCTGAATTGCCCCTGCACGTGCCCTTTCCAGATGACCCTGCTATCTTAAGGGTGTCATTCTCTCATTTTTTTTTTCGAGTACAGGAGTACTGGAAAGAGTGAGATATTATCATTCCTTGACCAATCTTGCAACTAAGTTCGGCTCATGACCTCTAGAGCAGCAGCTCATGGATGTGACTGTGTATACAGCTGCAAGCATTTGTGGTTGAGTGACTAATCTTGGCCACTGTCAGCAACCACAATCTGACACTTTCAATGACAATCGGGATCTGGAAGACATCTCTGCACATTGGTCTCCTTGAGATGAAATATATCATTATAGCCTTTGGCACCATCTTCAAAAGCAAAATGCAATACCCCTTTGAGTATTGCTTACAGTTTGAGAGATTATTGCCTCCACCAAGTGAATTAAAACCAAATGTTTGCAAAGATTATATTGAGCTTAGAATTATGACAGGAGTCATTGGCCAACGACGCTTTGAATCGACCCAAAATTTCTACAGTTGAACTGCAAATCATGTGTCCAAATGTACTTATGAAACAGAACATGAAGTCATGAACCTCTAAGTGAACTAAAGTAACTGCAATGGTGGTCATGAACATCTAAGTACACTTATGATATTGAACGTGAGGTTATGAATTTCTAATTGTACTTACGTAACTAAACTGGATGTTATGTCTGTGTGTAATTATGGAACTGTAATGAACAGTGGACATTAATGTCTAAGTGTACTAATGAAACTGAACGCGAAGTCATTAGGATCAAAGTGTACTTGTGAAAATGAATACGAGTTACACGGTAAAACAACATGTGTAAGTGTATGTATGAAAATGACATGGATGTTAAGAACGTCTAAGTAACCTATGGAACTGAACTTGAGGTCATGCACATTTCCCTGTACTTATGAAACTGACCTGGATGTCAAATCATTTCAAATACATGATGTCCATGGCATTAATAGTAATACATGGTTTTGTTTTTACTTTACTTAACTTTACACTGCAAATTCCTCAAAGCAAGTGATGCAGTACATTGTTATGTTATACCTTACTGAACAAATTCATTTATTCTATGGCAGCAAAGCCAGAACAAAGTGTTTTATTTAAACTTTCTGAACTTTTCAAATGCATAGTTTCCATAGCAAGAAGAGTATTACATAGTGTTTTTTGTACATTGCATAACGTTTCAAATCCATGGTTTCCAATGCAACAAAAGCAGTACAAAATATATTGTTGAACCCTACATAAAATTGTGTAATATACAGAGCATTTCAAACCAGCTTCCTTAAAAAGTTTTTATTTTAATGGTTTGCTGAGGTATGCACTTGGGATGATGTATCCAGTCATTTAAGGTACTTTAATCATCATTTAATAACTACTTTGAATTGTGTCTTGACTCCTTAGGTCGATTTGAAAGTTTTGATACGGGGGTGTTGCACGTTTAAATATGTTACACTGAATTCTCATTTGTGGTTATTGTTTGTTCCACTACAGATTGAACAAATCAGAAATCAATATAGCATAGTCTATGCATGACAAACAGGAAGTATTGGCAACAGAGGAACTTCGCGGGAAAATTGTTAGATATGTCAATTACTTAATCGGAGATTTTATCAGGTGTGCTATTTCACAAATACTGCAAAATGTGTGCGAATTTGCGCGTTTGGAGAACAGGGGAACGCAAGAACTACCGCAAATTCGTTTAATGTCCCACATATGAAAATATGCAAGTAGAAATTTACTATTTTTATTTGTCAAGACATGTTTTTTCGGGGAGCACCTGTTCTACATATGGGTTATTCAAGCAATACATCAATGGTTGTAAAACATAATTCGATTGGACAACTTTTCTAGGAAAAAAGATTATGGTGCAATTTTAAATATTCATGGCGAAAGATGCGTGTTTAAAGCACCAGCTACCTAAAAATCTAAACAATGTTTGATTTTTGGCGTGGTACATTCGATTTCGTTCCGCAAATACTTGTTGATGATAGTGATGATGACAATTATTTTTAAATACATGAAGCATGTGTGATTACTGGACTACTGAAAGTGTTAATAAAGATACCAGTGAGTGATTTTGAGTACGAATATGTGTTAGATACGAGTCAAATGTACATGCTGGATGGACAAAATATAGATGGGATGAACTTTTCAGGAGCATTTTGAAATTAAGTTTAGAAAGTATATAATTCTGTGCCCAGTTAAAATACAAACAATTTAAAAGTATAATGCAATTTTAAGTTTTTTTTTAATTAATCAAATTTGCTTTGCGGATCATGTGCTACAAAACCAAATACATGTATCTATAGCACGGTTAAGATAAATTAATAAAATAAGGGTTAACAAATGCAAATAAGAAGTAAAGATATTATTTTAATACCTCTGTCTGCACAAGCATTGATGGACTAAATACCCTTATACAGCATTATGCATTAGACGAGAAATGTTGCATAATAGTCAGCAAATTATTGATACAAGTAGAGGAGTTTACGTTAGTAAAAAATCCTATTTATTGCATTTTTACCTAAAACATAATGTATGTTATCTCTATCAAATTGTACATAACAGGCACAAAGATCAGTTTCCCAACATACTCACGCTGATAAAGCTAGCTAATTATATGTTCCTTCAGAAAGATGTACAGAATAATATTGATACGAAGAAAGGGAGTAGTGTATGCTCAGGATTTATATGACTAGAGATGAAATCTGTCAAAGACATTAAATTCAGTAAAACTATAAGAATGTGGAGCAAGAAGAAAAAGAGAAAGATATTGATGTTCAAATAAATATTGACCTGGGATAGAGCTACATCCCCTCCTGACAATTCTGTCATCCTCTTTCCTTATATTGTAAATGGGAAACACATTTTAGATTTTTCTTTTTCGTTCAGAGATATTTAACCAGTGATTTATTAATTGTATGCGATTATGTTAAACTTGCACATGGACAAAAGATCCATTCCTTCTAGATGATTCAATTAAAAAGTCCTTATACGGTTACACCTACAATAAATATTGCATGTGTTATAATTTTCATCAGGGAGTATGCTGATATTTGGTTTACCAAACTCATAGCGGCAACCACCTCTTATACATTAAAGATGGGTGTATACGAAATGATTTATAGAGACGATGTTATTAAAATACATGAAGATGAATGGCTACTTTGCATTGAATCAACCGTTATACTGGGGAATTGGTGAAAAATATATATAAAGAACGGCATTTGATTGTCGGTTAATATTTTCTTGTACAGTCATTATCACCATCTCATGTCACCACTATGACATTCTAAGTAAAGCTATCAGTTGACAACGCTACAATTGCCCCGATAACAGCGGCCGTCTGACCATTAGTATTTGTGACAGTGCTATTTGACAATGCTCCAAAAGGTGATTTTAATTTAATTGTAGCAACCGTTTGTTGCTAGCATTATTTTTACGGCGGTGGAATTTTAGAGGGGAAAGCAATAAGAATCATTGTAGTTGTATCTACTAGACTGACCAAACAGAGAGATATAAACTGTATAGATGCAAGTATTTAGGTTCAAGAAGTCAGATAAATATAACTAAAATATATCAGTGCAAATATCGGAGTTTTGTTAAAACGTTGGATCCTTCTTCATTATTCCCCATTATCCTACTTTCTGTACAATATTAGCCTGCATTTGCTCGAACCAAAGCACCTATCACAACATGTGATCCTCTAAGAGGCCATGAAGTAACAGTTTACAATGAAGCTTTGAAACAGGGAAGGAAACATTTTTATAATCTAGCTCAGACAGGTAAGTTAACATGTGCGCAACCTAGCTGGTTGTTATACAGTTCTGAAATACCTTACACTTGATAGCTGGTTTGTTTAAGCAATGAAGATTGCCGGGGAAGGACGGAACACTACAGATAGAAATAAGATTTAGCTTTGTGAAGGCAAGGCTTATTAGTACCGTTTGTATAATTCAGGAAGGTTAATGTTTGCGGAATTTTTTGGTTTTAAATAATGTAAGTATCAGTCTTTACATAATTATGTAACTGCGCATATTACATATTCACATTGGGATGAGGAATTACTAGCTGGTCAATATAATTTGCATGTGTCAATCTATCTACAGATATGAGCATTCATATTTCCTGTTTACAATGTAGAACTATTTCCAGGTCGATTTATTTTTCAGGTCTCTGTACAACTACATAAATACTCATTCCTATTGCCAGTGTTCACAGGAGGAGTTGACTAATTTCTAGTCAGTATATTGTTCAATTATCGGTCAATAACACAAATGCTTTTCATATTCCCTGTGTAGAACAAAACAGGAAAACATATCCAAGTAATATTTAAATGCTATTGAAATGACGTTTTTTGGAAGGTATTTATTATTTATTCTCAGGTACTTATCCAACTGTATAACATGGTTCAGTTCAGACGCATTGCATAGTTTGAATCCTGACTTGACACAGGTAAAAAGCATGGTTGATTTAAAACTTGATGCAGATGCATATCATGGTTTAATTCAGACGTGAAACCGATTCATAGTATGGCTGAGTCCAGACTTGATACATATGCATAGTATGGCTGAGTCCAGACTTGATACATATGCATAG
>QKMX01333349.1:2884-13662 GCA_003401595.1 Venustaconcha ellipsiformis | reverse complement strand
ACCGTGCAGACATCTGTAAGATAAAAAGTACTTGTTTTTTTATTTTACGGTACTGTCCGCCAACTAATCCGTTAAAGTTTTTTATTCCACAATAATGACCCTGAAAAAAAATATTATTGTATAAAGCATTTTCTGAGATACATCTCGGGTAAACATTTCTCGTTCGTCTAGTCCGAAAACATTTGCCGAGATACCGGTTTGCTTTTCAAACTTTGGTTTATGATTTTCTGCTACTGGGAAGATTATACCATCACAATTGAGTTAGTTCATGTGCGGAAAATACCTTTTGACGAGATCGGAATTTTGTTCTTTGGGAGAAATTACGGAAGGAATAAACCATTGGAAACATCCGTTATAGTTGTTTTTGACATTTATACAGATTTGTTTTTTCTTAATATTTTGCGGACGTTCGACGTACAAACTACCGCGATGTACGTTCTATTTTGATTCTTGAAATTAAACTGCTTTTATCATTTCAAATTCCCAATACGACCCTGACGAAGTAAATTCTTCTAATGTTTTNTTTATTTCTTGATGTATTTCATCGGCGACTATAGCAATGTTTGTTCCAATTAATATCTTTGAAGAATTGGCTGTTAAATAGTCTTTTCAGATTTCGCTGTCAAAAGTTTTTTTTTTTCTTCCAAAAGTACATTCTCAACTGCGTGTAACATTGATACAATCGTATGATAATGGACTATAAGCTTAATACTTTTATGAGCCGCAAAGTTCTCGAGCTATAACAGGCTGTAAAAGATTAAATACATTTATAGAGGTAAAATTATCTAAACCTTTCTGATCATCAAGTTTATTGCTGTTATCATAACCTGAAAATGCAGAAGCAAAGAACCCGAAAAGTGGTAAAACGACGTGTCAAAGTAGTCAAAGTACGTTGGAACGGATACCCACCCAGTTTTGACCCTTGCTTTACAAATCATCGTCTACAAAATAAAGTGACCATCGTGCCCACATCACGGCCTTTAAGAATGCAGTGACCATTCCTTCCCCGGTGTTTCTCTGCAAGATCTACAAAAACACCTCTTGAACCTTTGATGTCGATAATGTTTGCTTAAAGCGCAAAATGTTTGCCAAATCTATTTTATGTGCTGAGTCACGGGTGCTTCCATTACCAATTTGAGTTTGCAAGAAGAATACAGGCAATTGGGTACCAATCTACTTAGCAGTTACTTCGGTTAGCTACTCCTCAATTCGTCTCCTAAATATTTCTCTCACGGGAACAACAACGGGAGTCTTTCCTCCAATGACAGTCCGCCTTCCAAGTCACCATAACAATCCTCTTTAGACCCTTTGACACCAGAACAATGGTATTATGAGCAACCAACTTTGCCTAATATTACTCAGTGACAGTTCAATGGAGGTGTTTCCCAATACACCTTATGCTGTTAAACGGCCAAATTCTCTCAGACCATCAGATTCTATCACAAAGCCCATTAGGAAGTGGCTATGTTGGAAATGATTATCCAAACACAAATCAAAAACAACGCCGAATATCAAACACATTTACGGTAGAAATTCAAGACTAGCAAGTGGAACAACACTTGGATAAACTTGCCAGTGTAGGTTACTCTATCACATTACAAGACCCAAACATTTAACAGACCAACTATTGGTTGAAAATCACCCCAGGCTATTATTTAGTGGTCAACATTTGGCGAAAGCCAATGCTGACAGGTTCAATGCCGTGATTGGTAAAGTCTTGGAGAAACCAAGTGTCACAATTGAATACCACAAAATAGCTCGTTACCTACTTATCAAATTTTCAGAGGACAAAGTATTGGGCATTACTTTAAATCCTGAATGTTATGACAGTTTGGGTGCATATCCCAATATGATCAAGATCAGAAACCAAATAATAGGAGTAAGTGAGATTTTGCGATATATTTTACATTCCCTGTAGAAATGAACCAGAAACTTAATTTGATGTTTGTGTTGTCCAATGTGTCGGAGTACATCGTGGTGGGAAACACCTACGTACAGTTTATGCGTATCATTCCTTTCAAATTGGATTATTGCACGAACGCTGAAGAGAATGGTGGAAAAACTTATCGCGTTCACAGCGACTTTGTACATCCTTACAATTACCCGTCAGTAATTCATATTTCACAATGTCAACATTGCTATAAAAAGGATCTGGGATAAATATACGATTCACCAAAGAGAAAGTCGCAGTGAAACTCCACTCACTAAAAGGATTAATCTAATCCATTGTCATTCATTTATCTTGTATAGCATGGAGTCACTCAAGAGCATGGACATGGTTTTAGGTGATATGTTAGAATAAGCGGATCGTGCGGCAGGTTCCCGTTTCCAAACCGATGGTGACACGAGGATTGTACACCGTGAAAGATGCCGAGTTGACGCAAAAGTAAAGAATTTCTCCAAAATGTCATCATAATATACAAAATCCTAAATAAATATTTTTGAGAGCAGGCTTGATTCAAACAGGCAAATACAGTTTGAGCAGACGAGAAACTCCTATAAATGACTTGGGTACAGCCGAGTAAGGAATTCCTGCTTCCCTGAAGAGACAGAAAGCCTGCTTCCATGAAGACAAAGAAAGGACGAGGGAGACAAAGATGACACAAACACCCCTTCATTGGACTTCACACCCCTAGACTTAGGAAGGCTAAGAATAGAAAAACCGTCCGAGAGTTAGATCTCTTTGATTATTAAAAGATCACAGAGAAAATAAGAAAATGGTGCACTGAGAATCGTGCGCTTGTGCTAAGTTGGAAATGGATCTGTCTGCATGCCACCCACCATGATGACGACACAATAATCCCAAAGAGGTCGAATGTCATCAAAATTATGTCATCAATAAAGACGACAGTCGTCTCCCAGGAAATCACTGGGTAGCAGTCTACTTCCATAAAGAGAATCGTGTTGAGTATTTGGATTCGTATGGAATACACCTTTTGGAAGACTACGTCATCGTCTTTATTAGCACAAACGACACGATACTATAGTGTGAAATTGCTAGGCACATATTCTATGCTGTGTGGACAACATTGTCATCAAGGCTGTCTTAGATATCTTTAACTACATGTATTGACTTTTTTTGATAGTAACTCTTCCTGAAACGATAAGAAAGCAGATCGATGATTTTGTGACCATTATGGCTGTATTTTGCCTTTAACTAGGAAACGTTGTGTACATCAGTGTTCTCATGTCTTCCATCAGTGAAAATCTCACATGATTTCACAACGTTGACAACTTTGTAAAAAATGTTTTCATGATGGTATCGTTATTTGGTGGTAGTTTATTGATTGTTGAATAAAAGCGTTGTGTTTTTAAAACAAAATTGTGTATATCCTTTGTTTTCACAAAAGAATATTTGCTCTTTGTGTTATTTATATCCATCATCGTGATATTAGCAATTATAACATTTCAAAACCCTTGTTGGGTGTTTTATTTGGCGGCCGCGTTTGAACCATATAAAGCGGGCCTGTCTCCAGTCTAGCCATCCATAACTGAGTTGACTTGTCTCACTATGAAGATGCCTTCCAGAGTAGTAGAACGACGCTTACGTGAATTTTCATTGTGTCAGGCTAAATATGATACTGAATCCTGAAGAGAATAAAGAATGTCCGGATGTTAGCATTGGCCCAATACCTGGTAGAAGAGCCATTCAGAGAGAAAATCAAGAAAGCGCAAGAAGAGTGACAGAGATGTACAGACTTCTGAAGCAGAAAGAACAGCGACAACAACATCAGCAGCAAGAGCAGCAGGAACCAAATATAAGTTTTGTAAACTGTCGTGTGAACACCAAAGATTTATCCTTCTCTTTCCCCAGTAGCAGATCGAATAAAATAGGAAAGCCTGCCTTCAGACGGTGATGCATTCTTAGACAGTATAAAGATTGTCATCACTCCATGAATAAAACAGCATTTTCACGGCTACCCAATACTCTAAAAAAAGACATAGTAATTCAGTCGCCACAAATAATTATGTTTATGTTCTAGAAATGTTTATGCTCTAGAAATACAATTATCTATAAACACTTCTTTCCTTTTGTTAGTAAAAATCTCTACATATCGTTTCTGTGTCTTGTCCAATCGTGTTGAATCGTGTATGTCTGTGCTTGCAAGTATAAAAAATTCAAGGTTGTTGTTTCTTTTAGGTTCACTCGTTTAATGTGATGGTACGTTTTGGTGACAGACGATGTGCTTCAAGTATATAAAATGGTGCCATTTTCAGTCTGGCAACCCATCGTTGACATATCAACATTAAGAATGAATAAAAAAATTGCAATGTTACTGGAACTTCAGATGCACCTGGAATATATCAGTCGCCTGGTAGACGAAATGACCTTGGAGACCATAGCAGAGGAAACAAAGATTGAAGAGGAATATAAGAAGAGGAAATAAGAAGAGAAGGAAATGAAGAGAGTGGTCCTACCTCACCTCATAATGAGGTGATGATTGAGGTGATGACACCTCCAAAACCAGTACCTCCACCTCAACACAGCCTCAACCACAGCTACATCCACAACTACAACAACAAAAACCAGTACGGCATGAAGAGTAAGTAAGGAGGCCATAACATCCACGAGTGTGGTATAGAAGAACAGAGGTAACTAGTGTTCGCTATCCCACATACGGAGGATTGGTAATTTACAGGCACTCAACCTCCGGTTGCCCTCCAAACAACAGCACTGATCTCGAACAATGCTTAGAGTAGGAGATGTGCCTGTGGTGCAAGCATTAACCTGGTGTATCTGAAATAGGAAAAACTCATTCTAATGGTTAATCAGATATCTAGAAAAGAGAAAATACAAGCTACTATTTTTTGAGAACCTTGAATAGTGTGACTATAGACACTCTTTTACTTATAGGTATGTTTCCCTTCTCGTACGCTTGTGTGGATAGTAGATATGGTATGTTTTTTTTTCTCTTCCCAATTTTGTGAATATGATAGTGTGTGTGTGTATGTATTATGCGTTTGCGTTGGTTTCAGTGAATATTAGATATGGTAAGTTTTTTCTCTTACCGTTTGTTTGGATAATATAGTGTGGGTGGGTGGTTTATACATACGCCTACATTTGTGTGAATATTAGGTTTGTTGTGTTTTATTCTCTCTTCCAGTTTGTTCCCATTTGTGTGGATAGCAGATATTGTGTGTGTTTTCTTCTCTTCCCGTCGGTGTGAATAGCAGAATGCGTTGTCTTCTCTTCCCATTTTTGTGGATTGGAGATAATATGTGAATTCAGTGTGAGGTATGTTTTTAATCACGTCCATGCCCCACGGATATTAAGACTTAAAAATACATAGAGCGATCGTCAATCTGGCTTGCCACGTTGACTACTAAACACAACAAGAATTTGTTCAACAAATTGAAACACTGTTGGGACTGGATGGTAGACGGAGCCTATGTGGTAGAAAGTCTTCAACAGTAACGGAGGTTTCTAGGTAGACTAGACTTTGCGAACAGCTTGAAAGTAGCAAGGGATGAAGTGCAAGGTATGATGAAAGATGAAGTGGAAAAGTTAAGAGGTTTATTGCAACTTAACTATGTACTAGTGGACACCTTAAAGCATGTTCTTGATGTTGTCATCAAACTGAGTTGTTTTTGAAAGAGATATTCATTTTGACACAGTGATCGTTTGTTAAATGAGGCTTAGGCAAGTGAAAGAAGGCGGAAGGCATGATGAGAAAGGTAACGAAAGAAGAAGTAAAGAAGATTAAATACATCTGGACAAAAGAAAGAAAGGAAAAATAAAATATAAGCGAAAAGATGAGTTTGAGAGAATAACTGGATACAAGGGAGGAACAAATAATGTTATGGGACAACCTTCCTGGATGCCAGAGAAGAAAAATAAGAAAGAAGTCATAGAAAAAATAAAAACGTGTTGGAAGAACTGAGTGGAGATAATAGAAGAACCCAAAGGCGATTTTCAGTCCCACTTTAATATTCCTTGAAAATATATTTATTCTGTATTGCCTAAAATATTTAGTCAATTCTATAATTTATGCTTATCTCCCAAAAACATTATTCTCTTACATAAATTTCTGTAGTCGTTTGTATAATTTGGGTACGATATATTAATGTTCATCAATTTATACATGTGTTTATGTATGTCTCTGTCTCTCTATTGTATTTGTCTCTACCTAGAGTGGCCGCAGCCATTATTCAAGTCATTTACTTACAACAGTGTTGCAAGTGCCCAGTACCTTGACTTCAGACTGCCTGTTCCATTCAACTTGTCATTATAAAAATTCCAATTGTCCATATAGGGGCCCAGGGTGTGCTATTAGTCCATAAAAATCATGTACGTAAACAGTCCAATGGGGTCTCTAATGCATTTTCCTATTGTCAGTATACTACTCATATTTTATATAAAAAAGAAGCCTAACTGTTTCAATGTGCAAAAAGAAAATTTGATATTGTTTCATTATGTTTGTAATTACTAGGTGAAATGTTGAACAGCAAATATTAACTTATGATCATATTGTTCGAAAACATGTGTAACCCAATCGTATATATTAATTTGTTACTCCAATAGAATTGCCCCTTTATAATACCACTAATATCCTTACACAACAAAATAAATTCCTAACCTATCTAGGCTTCTATATCTGGATATGACCTTGATGGCATGTCCATATCATTAAAACAGTAATTTAGGTACATATTGAAATATTCAATATCAGATGTTACACGCGTTATTAGCAGTTATATTTCTGGCTTGTTGTTGGGGCTCCATTCTATTTTTAGGATATTTTCCGCAGGATTTTAGGAGCATGGTACTAATGCTGATAATACTTAAACAAACACCTCCTCATTTGAAGTTGCACCGATATTGGATCTCTATTAGAGTAACTTCGATATTTATATTTTAAAAGAGAATGCCATGTAAAGATAATATACACGGTACAATCATAGCTGTTGTTTCTTACAAATACGAGCATACATCATATATATTTGTCTGACCAAGAATTGCTGTTAACTATATTTTTCAAAACTAGCTAATCATTTTGTATTCTGTTCCATATCTGGGTTATATCTATACATAAACATAGCTGAATTGTCTCCTCAGTGTTAATATGAAGCTATATAATACATATTGTATATTATGCCCATTTAATTTTGAGTGGTTGACATAAAATACGTTGCATAAGATCAATGTTATTCCATATCGCACGTCAAAAATTTCCTACATGCAAACCTTTGTCACAGTTTAATAGCTTCAGTTAAGCCACCTTGCATAATATCGTGATTTATTAACTGCTATACATTTTGCATAATTCAAGAATGTTAATACAAGTTTGTAATTTGTGGAGATAGAAACATATATGAAGAAAGTGACCGCTCTGCCCACCTTGATAATAGAATATTGATATAAGAAGCGAAGAGTTGTTTATGGGCATTTCACGTTATCTAACCCCGATAAAGTAGAGTTAGTTGAGGTTGAAAACAATCTGTTGGACAGAATGTTAGACAATATCTTCTCAGATAACGCTTGCGTGCACAATGATACAAAATATGGCAAAGGAAGAGAGAGAGCCAAGTAGAATCTTGCACTGAGGGCTTAAAAATGCAGTCAAATAAGATTCATGGAGTGATGACAAATCTAGCACTGTTAGACATGGACCCAGTTTGGGTGAAAAATGTATCCCATGTATAATTCGAAACTTCAATTTGTGCAAATTTGTTTACTATTTTGAAGCCACACGGCTTCCACAATGAACCAGACAATCAATATATTAAAATAATGCGATACATTTCCAATTCAGTGATCCTTACTACGGCTACTTCATTTTGCTTCAAATTTTAAATTGTCCCACAGTACTCAATACTGGGATCATTGACCTTTAACAAAAAGGTATAAGAAACAGAAAGACATAATCTTTTGAGTAATGCATCTTCTGATTTATCTTAAGCCACAGCAATGGCGACACAGATTTGATCATAGTTTTAGGGTTTCCAAATTATGGTCTGCGGAACTTTTAAGCCAGTTTAAGTAAGAGCTTTTAGTGTCTCAATCAATATTACTGATGAATCGAAAATGTTTATTAAATCTGGCGATACCAATGAGAAATGTTTCGAACATAATGTAGACACATTAAATTCAAATGCAGCTGTTTTAACCGTGACACAAACGTACACAAATTACATATAGTTACACTGTATCAATCATGGGTAGATTGTGATTATTTAACTAAACTTTGGATGCTAGCTATATAGTTTGTCCTTTTTTGACCGTTATCTATTGACATTTGTTGATATGGAACTCAGCGGGTGATGTAGCTCAAGTTGTACTATGAGACACAAATATACTTATATGTGTATATACGTCCAACTATGCCATCAAGATAAGATATTGTGTACCTACTGTACTTCGAACTTCGTATGAAGTGATCAACATTTGAAAAATGTTTTTCTTCTATTTTTTAAATTGAGTAGGTTATATGTGTGTACACGTGTATATTGTGTGGGGGTGAGGAGGAGGAGCAGAAGGAGAAGGATGACTTCATTCTATTACTTTGGCCATATTATGTCCATATTTGTAAAGCTATATCATCTAAGAGTATTAACAGACGTATGATACGACCCCACAAAACTGGAGAGGGTATGGCAGATAATGTTTAATATTTTATATTCTGCTATCCTTATTCTGCTACTTAAATATATCTAATCGATATAACTGTGAGGGTATACTTGCTTTCTTTTACTTATTGCTTTTCTTATGAGTTTCGTTTTCTTTGGAATTTCACTTGAAAATAATTATGATTTATTGTCTTTGATCCCTAAACTTTCGGTCCGACAGAGCTCTTTCTTTTTCTCCACAAAGCCTGGTAGCCGTAAACCCCATACTGTTCATATGTAATATTGTTTAATGAACATATATTCTTATTGCTGTAGTCAATATTTTCAACAAGTAAGGCTGTTTGTTTTTCTGACCCGTGAGAAGAGATTTGGACATTGGATTAATAAAAATGTTAAACTTCGCTGTATTGCTACGCTTGTCGTGAAGCGTGTAGGGATCACATAATCATAGTTCTTTTCAACTGAGAAAGTATCATCAATATTACCATACTTTATTGTTATTATATATACTTTTTTATCCGAGTGGTTTAGTGTTTAGCATGAAAGGCTTCGGATTAAATGTCCAAAATAAAACAAGGACGGAGCACTTGTCTGTTTACTGGAGCATACATGAAGCAAAAAATTAAATTTTAGCTCAAAGAACATAGTTGTGTTATTCTCATTATAAAGTAGTGGGTGTGGATAGGCTAGAGGTGATCAGTGTGAATGTGTTTATGATTAGGATTTTTAACGCAGCTTTGGTACAATTTTAGAAAATATCGCTACGATGTGGGCTGTGTTGCAGTTTACAGTGATGACTAGCACTGGATGAATCATGACTGAGACATAAAGCATGATGTCCCACCCAGTAACATTATCCAGACACTAGCCTGACCAGTCCTAACGCTAACCTCTTAATGATGATTGCCTACGGATGAAACTGTTAGTACAATATTTTTAGTCTTTCGTATTACTCGGCTAGGGTTCGAACCCGCTTATTCAGGCAACCGAGGCCGACCTTTTAACCACTAGATCAAATCTTAACATAATTATAACAATGTATAATCACAGTTTTAAAAACAAAAAAACTGAACATATATAATTACTATTAAAATGGTGATCATTATTATTGTCCTTCATTTTTCTCTTGGAAATTGTTTTGCCTCATTGCTTTGCTTTTAAATTCCTTAAAGTGCTCTGGTTCGAATTATAGCAACAAACTAGGATAGATCACCTATATTGCTTGGTACATTTTACTCCAATGACGGCAGCTGTTCTTCGCCATTAAACACCAATCCAAAACATAGCAATAACATACAATTATGTTGCAGCTTACTTAGCGAAATTCATTTTTGATGGACCCCACCTTGGTGTGGAAAATCTAGAGACGTATCTGCCTTTATGCAATGTGTTTGCCTCTCTTGATTATGCCGGGCAGATAATGTTTATTTAACAGTATCTGTCATGCCCTATCCATTCTTTTAGACTTCTTTTGCTACTTAAAGATATTGAATCAGTATAACTGTGTTTGCTGTCTTTTCTTGTTTTTCTTTCTTGTTATGATTTATTGTGTTTTATAATCCAATCATTCGCTTCGTGGGAGCTCTTTCTCTTTCTCCACAAGTGTGCACCTAGTACCGATCAAACCAATCCTCTTTATCTGTAACATTGTTCATTTAATTTTTGTGTTTTTTGAAATAGTATGTATTTTAAACAATGTTTGTTTGTTGACTTTTGTGACCCTTGAGGGAACGCTAGATTCTGACTTTGGACTGCAAAATTTTCTTAAACTTCACTATATTGCTACGCTTGTGGTGAGGCGGGTGGGAATCAAATCTTAAAATAATCTCGGTCATATATAATCATGAATATTTTCAGCTGATAAAGTCTCATTAAGATTACAGGTAAGTATCATAAATCATTGTTATTATTATCATTCTACCTTTAGGATTCTGGCGGGTTAGTGCTTTGCATGAAAGGCTACGAAATAAAATTCCACAATCAAACAAGGACGGACCACCTGCATTTTCACTGGTGAAAACATATGTCAGTAAGGATAATAAGTGCAAGGTGACACAACATATACATGTTAAAGCCAACGATAATGGGATGGGTGAGGTGAGGATGACAAAGATCAATGCGTGATTAGGAAATTTGTAACGTAGCTTAACTTGTCAGTCATATTGTTAATATCTCTGCAGTGTGGCAATTTATAGTGATGTCTAGCACTG
>QKMX01333344.1:0-10446 GCA_003401595.1 Venustaconcha ellipsiformis | reverse complement strand
GACCATTCAAGCCCTGCAAAAACGAGTTGTTGTAAGAAAGAATCGCAGCAAACCATCTGCACTCAGTCTTACTGGGATGTCCTACATGTGTTTTGAAATACATATCCACCACGAAATTATGGACCAGGTCTAAAAGACAGAGAGAAAAGCATTTACTTGGGTACACCGTAGCAAAGTCTAATTGGGAAAATTACAATCCATGTCAATATTCCTGTCTTGGTCCATGTATTTCAGCAGCCAATAATACAAAGCGACTTGACTGTGTCTGTACTTAAGTAAAATGTCTTGGGTGGATTCTTGGTGACTGTTTAGCTTCATATAGATCGTAGTCGCTGACAGTGGAGAAAATATCATCGAACTCACCCGTTTGGATGTTCATATTTACTTGGATTTTAGATGCTTTAATCATGTGCCCTGTAGCTCTGATACCTTGTTTGGTACTTATTTGTTATGTGACATTTCCATGCATGATCTTTGCTTTCAATCTGTGACCATCGCATATGTTCAACCAGACCCAATAAATGATATCAGACTTTCGTCTACCTCAAATAAGAGACTCGTTGAATAGTTTCATAGTTGGATAACTCGCCGTCACCGTCCGCAGGAAAAAAAGCAATTTTTCAAGCTGTGTGAGTAATAGTAGGAGTCACTATAAGGTATATGGGACTTTAATGTTAAAATATTTGTAAAAGAATGCAGCGTCTATGGGACTTTACCATTATGGGCCACTATATGGTCAATGGGAATTATACCTGGGTGACTGTAGGTAGGTAGGGACAATCAAAACATAGATATATGCATACACTTACATATATACATACACAAACACAATCATAGGCATGCAAATACAAACAAAACATTGGCAAAGAAGTAAATCTTTTAGAGGCAATTGTGAATCCATGAAAAGTGTCTTTCATTCTTCTATTTCTTCCACTCCTTCCACCAATTATTTTAAAACAAAAAGTCATTTTTTCCTCCTTATTCTTTGTTTTTTCCTCCATAATCCAGTCTGGATGCACCATATTTCTAAACTTTTCTTGGACTTTGATCCAATTTTCATTAAGTCTGTCAGAGTCATATTTTCCTTCTTATGTTTTCCTTCCTTTCCTTGACGCAGGAAGCTTTTATCTTCTTCACTTCTTCTTACATTACATTCCTGACAAGGCTTTCTGCATTATTTAAGGCAGTTAATCACTTTTTATACAATTTAAGGGTGGGTATGGCCAATACACAAACTCCTCTATCTTATCCTTTGTGACTACCATCAATACCAAGACTTTCTTCAGTATACCTACTTTGCAATGTTCATAAAGGATAAACCTTCTTATTTTCTTTTCTCCCCCTCCCCCCACCAGACATCTATAATCCACTCCATGGTTTGTTTAATGTTTGTTACCTATCTCCCTACACACTGTTGAGTAGCAGGATATTTCCATTCTCTATCCTCTCAATCACACATTAGACCTCTGCTATTCAGTCCCAAGCACGTCCAAAATAATCTAAGCAGCTCATAGTTTTGGCTATTGGCAAGTCAGCGATAGGTAGTAAGACTGATGATGATGAATTTGGATTAAAGTTACTTAATTTATTAATCGTAGGGGAAGGAAAGAAAGCATCATCTCTGCACAAAGTGGGCTACTTAATTGTGCCCGATTTTGGGGCATTTGATCACCACGGGATATAAGATGAACGAGAACAGAAACACACATTCTCATTGTAGTAAAATCTGTATCTATTAAACTCTTATCAGGGTTTATTACCCCATTCATAGCGCCACCCCGGTTCCGTGCTTACACGCTCTTTGGGGCATCTGGGAATGGAAGAGTATGAATAGTTCTACCTCTCGCCTTTGGTGGTCTGAGTTAAGCTGCGGAGATGGACTCGGCAAGGTGCAACAAGCGTCAACTAGATGCACCGAAGTCCTGGGTCTTCTTTTAATCCAATTTAGTCCAATTATCAATAATGGACGGTTTAAACTGCCAATCATGTGTATGCCACCTGCGCAAATAATCAAGTCTACAAGAGTTAAACAAATTTCATCAACTGATTAGCCAAGTCTGAATTTAGTGCACAAAGTGTACATATAATCACCAAAACAAAACCCAATCAGACGAGTCGTAATGTTTCTTTGTTTTTTTTTTGTATCACACAGAATATAAACAATGTCAATAATAGTGATGGTCGTAAATAAAGAATCAAATCAATCTTTTGAAATCTATGATCTAATGGGCCTTTCAAATCAAATTGAAATCCCTTGATAAGAGGGAATTTGATTTAGCCCTATAAAGGGATGACGTTATCCCTCATCAGGAAACCGAAGTCTCTTCAGTTAAGTCTGACAGCACAATGTTCCTTTTAGCATTTCCTTCAATCAATTTTGGACAGATGATATCTCCCATGACTAGTTCATCATTTGCTATCGAAGCATGAATGGTTGGAACTTCCAGGCTGTAGACCTTGATAAGTTTATTAAATATTAGAATTAACAATGCTGCCGTTGTCAGGCAAAATTTCTTCTAAAGTTTTTAAGGCCTAATGCGGCCCTTAGGAACTGTTTATCATGTGGTAGGGTAAATCTCCCTTGACAACCACGATGTTTGGTAAGTTGCCACTACCCGTCTCAGTTCTCAATATGTGTCGATTTTGTTGTCTGAGACGTCAAGCACGCACTGACATGAAGGAAAACATGCCCACACATGCCTACACATATCACACACCAAACAACCCAAAGTGATGGTAGCGCGGCCCTAAAAGAAATGTTTTGTTTTTACATATTTTTGCAAATTAACACACTAATCCTCATGCAGGAAGAGACGGGCATACCCTAGGTGTATTTGACGCTCTAGTAGTTCTGCTATTCTGCTCATCTTGTTTTTATTCATCAGTCAACAACCGGTAGCCAGAAAGAACTAAACTGAGCTTGAATTAGCGTCTCTTTCGCCAAAAAAGGCGTGCACAAAACATTTATGCTCGCACAGCGGCTTAATTAATTAATCGCGAGGGAAGGAAAGAGAGTCTCATACCCCAGCGCATATATGCACAAAAGTGTGCTGATTAATTTGTTCGATTCCGGAGCATTGATATCCCACGGGACATACGATCGGTGGGAATAGAAAAATACACATGCATATCATCAAAATATGTTTTTATTATAAGACGCTAATTAGGGATAATAAATGGTTTACAGACCCAGTCTGATTCCTTGCTTATACGCTCATCTGGGCACCTGTTAATTTAGACGAGTGGAAATAATTGTAAGAGACTCATGTTATCTCATATGTTACTTTTGTATCACGCTGAATTGCAATGAGGGAATATAATATTGATGGTGGTGAATAAAGGATCAAATCAAGATGAATATGTGAAAATAGGATTATTAAGAACGATTTTCTAGCCAAAATATTAACCTATATTTGATTATATGTAGCGATAGCCCTAAATGGCTTTTTATTTATGTTGAGATAATGGTTTAATATTGTGATGGAGGTTAGTATGTCCTTCTCAGGCATTGCTTCAAGGTCACCGGATCCAACAAGTTAGCAAATATGCAATGGTTGAGAGACTGCGGGTAGGTCAGATGAAATCTTGTTAGAGCATGGTGAGACTTTCCTACAGAATACGGTTTGCGTCTTCGGAAGTAGAAGAACTCCTCGTTGTCCACACGGCAGTTTACGAATTCTTACTTGCATTATCTGTTGTTGTTGCTGCTGATGTTTTTAAATCTAAATCTTCTCTAAAGACATCTTCTATGAGGAATTTTGCCACATTCATCATGACAAACGTTTTTACTTTTCCGACTTTTGCATCAGGATTTGCCGTACACGATGGAAATTTAGATTGGCATTGTTTATGCATTGCTAATTCTGATATCAGTTTCACTAGCTAACGAGTCAACAATGGATGATCACACTCACTTGATTTGAATTAACGTCGCATGCTCCAATAAGGCATGGGCGACGAATGAATGCAAGCAAAACAGGCACTTTAATTAATCATGGGAAGGGAAAAAGTTCCTCACCTCCATATGCATTTATGTTCACACCGTGAGCTTCTTAATTAAGCACTCAAATCGTAGTATGACAATAATTTTACATTCGACTTGCTGATAGGCTAAAATGAGTATGAATTTATCCAATACACACTTATTCTTGTAATTATGTGTCTGCTGCAGCAGAATAAGACATCAAGCGTGATTACCGACATTATCCCAGTTTCATGCGCACACGCCCGTTGGGGTACCTGATTTCTAGACGAGTGTGGATCGGCACACACAATCGTCCTCGAATGTACGAATCGGCAAGGAAGGAAGGGAAGCAGAGAAATACACCAAAACGCTTACCAAAATGTTACTGAAACGCCCGGCACTACTAAATATCTAATTGTACACAGTTATATAATTACTGGGATTCCCTATAACCATATCTGCATTAGCCACAACTGTAATTAGTGTCACACAATATTAATATAGGTTTGGACTTTTCCATTTCCTAACTAACTAAATGTATGTGTACATATGTATACATAAATATATATCCTAAACTTTCTTCTCTAGGTCCATGCAACATTAAACATTTTTGTCAATATTAAGAATAAATGTTCAATTTTCAACTGTGAATAAAGAATTAAATTTGTATTTTAGTTTTGGCGTGATCGAAACAGAATTCCAAGCCAAAATGGAAGCCCTGTAATAATGAGGCATTTTGGTTAGAGCCCTAACTATGATAGTTTTATGTTTCAGATTGAAAGTTCTGCAGCGGTATTCCACTGCACTCCGTGATTCCTTATGAGTCTTTACAGGAAATACCCCATAATCATGCATATTCAGAAAAAATGACAAGCGGCCTCTACAGGTTAGAATTAGAAAAGTATCATGACGCGAAAAAGCTACTGTCGAGGCTTTGGCTTGTTGGTTTCAAGAGATCTCCAGGAAAAATATTTCACAGCTCTGATGTAGTGGAATGCTATTTTGACGTCATCAAGCGCCGCTCCTAGCCCAATGACCAATAGCCTTTGTCTCATCGGATCATAATCGTCGTCCTCCACTACCAATTCCTTTTCTTCTATCTCCTCCTCTTCTACTCCGTGTCCTATCTGCTGGTTCTTTTGTTCTTCCAGATTATTTTTTCCATCAATAAAAGAAGACAACTTTTCCGCGTCTGCTTTGGCTCTAGCAGGGTTTCGAAGGAAATGATCCTAATTGTTATCATACTAACATCCTTTTGACCTCACGGTCAATTCTCTAAAATTATTGTGATTGTGGTGGTACTGGGTGGGAGGGTCACGTTAATTTGTCAGTTGATACTCTGGCATTTGCTTCTTGTCCAATGACTGAAATTGTATGAATGGGTGTTGAGTGGTCACTAGCTCTAGATAGAGTATGTTTCCTCCATTGCTCTCTTTTCTTATTTTTCATCGTCTTCGCTTGAATCAATAGCTTTTCACCGACTACTACCTCACTCGAGTAGTCCCATGTTATTTGTAATGTTGGTCGTCTAAAGCCAGCTCGTAGGCTCGAGGTTGTTGCCAATGTCTTACAATGGACGGCAGTGCGTTTCTTGGAATGAGAACATTAGCTGGCAGTCTGTAACATGCCTCGATCTGCGTTATCTTATTTATTTTGTATTACTTGTAGCTCTACTCGTCGCGACGGATTGTCTGAATGGTGACCGTTAACATTTATATGTCTGAAGGGAGGATGAGATGGAAAACATCCTTTCGGGTTTTTTAGGAACGCTAACATAAACCAGATGGATAGAGACAGGTTAAAGATCATGTATTTATACATTGTCCATATTATGAAACAAATAAGACACATAAGTTTTCAAAATACAACAAAGAAACAAACATCAATCCAATATTAACAAAGTTAACATTGTTTTTCAAACAGGAACTTATTTAGAAGGTTCACAACGTTTGTGAATTCAAGCTCGACTTCCACAAATATGTCATTTGAACATTGATGCACACTAAGTTTCCTAGCTAGGGACAAAACATAACCATGACGTTCACAAAACCATCGTTCTAATTTATCATCGTTTTTAAAAGAGTCAATATCAGACTAAGTAAATTCACGTTCTAAAAAATATCCAAGATGCGTTGATGACGAAAATACACACGATATTGTCCACACACTAGGGAATATGTGCCTTGTAATTTTACATTATTGAATCGATTCGAATTGACATTTCTTCAAATAGTTAATGATGTCGTCTTTCCAAAGGCGGTAATCCTAAAGAATCAAAATGTGATTGTTGAGAAAGTAGACGGCCACCCAATTTATTCTTGGGATATGACTGTCGTCGGTGTTGATGATATAAGTCTGATTTTGTATAGGTTTGTGACGAGGAAGTTCATCTGTACGACAGGATTCCGAGAAGAGGTGTACAAACTATTTTTCAAAAGATAATGAGTTTCCAAGTGTCCATGTTTTTATTTTCAAAGGTAATACTAAATCTTCAAGTTTCAACCCTAAGTTTTTCCTTGAAAAATTCTGGCTTCGTCTCCGTTCTTTGTGGAAAGAGAGCTTCGATGCGACGAATCTCCAGAGACATCAATGGAAGGGAATAACAGTCATGTGAGTCTTTGTACCACTGATTCAGCACTGCTTCTTCCAAGAAGAGACCCCAAGTCTCATTCAGACACTCTTCCAGGTTTTCTTCTTGGCTCATCATCAGGCATTTGTTGTGTTGGATTTGACTGGAATGATTGTTTTGATATCCACAAGAATGTTTATTGGTTAACGCTGTATTTGTTTCTGACAGGTGTTTAGTAAAATAAAATGTGTTCCTCTGATTCTGACCATCTGGACGTCGTGATGGCATCTTTGTCTTCGTCCTTTGGTTCAAAGAAATCCCCATCTCCCATCTCCAAACAGGCTGCACAACCCAAACAGGGATAATAATCTTCCATAGTTTATAATGACTTTTATCGTATTATCTAATTCTGCCTGCACGATAATGTTCACCGTGTGATCAACGGGTAGAACTTTGGCAAACTGAAGTTCCACACGAAGTTGGCAAGATTTTATGGGATGGAAATGTCCTCCCGTGGCTTCCTTATTGAGGATTAAAGCTAAAAAGACACACACTGTAATTTCCTACATAATCGTCGCACCAAATGCCGTTGCTGGTGTTGTTGTACCTAACTGTCCGGTAGCTTCATTTAGGGATAGGCACGATCTCTTAGTAATTCTTCTGATCAAAGTTAGGTTCGAACGGTCTGGTACACAAGGTCTTTACATTTAGGCTGACTTCGGTCTTCGACACATTGAATTGCTTAAACTGGAAAGAAATTTTATCCAGGGCTCCGTTGAAGGCTAAATTATTAATGATGCCGATATTTTGACTTCCACTCGTCATTCTATTCAAAGAGTTATGTCGTTTCAAATCTTAGGTCACACACACATCGTACGTAAAGTCTGGCTTCCTGGATGATGAATTGGTACTCGTTTGCATCGTGATCAAATGGAAAACGGTACTGCTTCGATTCAGTCTTAGTGGGACATCACCTGCGTTCAGCAAATACTTGTCCTGCAACCTCATGTCCAATTGAAAACGATACATTAGTTGAAAACTACGCCCTTCTAGCATCTTTCTTCGACACTCGTTAAAGCCCACATTGTTAGGATTGTCAGCTTCAGGCTGCAATGCCTCGAAAGCATCCAGATGAGTGTCATTGACGTTTTGTTCGTACACCAAAAGATTTTCTAGGTACGATAGGTAAGGGTAAGCATCCACGCTGCTGCTGACCAATTTGTTATTCAAATACAAATCCTCTTCGCTGAGGAAGGAATGCAGGAAATTTTTTACAGCATCTTCTTCGGCATTAGCGCCTGGAGCTTTGTTGTCCGTTTTGAGAACTTTGACTTTCAGGTACAAGTAACTGCTATTAAAATCAATTTGACCTTTGGTATGTCCTTCGAATTCAAATTATATGGGAAATGAGGCTGTCAAAGGAGAGATGTGATGAAATTCAACCATTTGGGATTCTTTCGTCGTCATCATGTTGTGACATGGCAAACAGATCCAGTTCTGACTTGGAATATTCGCAATTCTCTCGGCTCATCATTTTTAGCCCCTTAATCATCAAAAACTTGGAATTCCCCGATGATTCTTCTTTTCGTAGTCTTTCCCGCAATACTATTTTGAAATCCTTGGGAGAGTTTTCGTCTTCTCTTTCTTCCTTGTCGTTTCTGTGTAATGAAGTAATAAAGTCATCGCATATAGGAATTTCTCGTCGAGTCAACATGCCTTTTCTTGTTTGAAACAACACAGTTTTGTTTGGTCTCAACAAGGCTTTTTGGGTATTTTGTTTGACGATAATTAAGTTTTGGAGAATTTGTTTTGCTGCGTCAAAGCGGAAATTTTCAATGCCTGGAGTCATCGCTTCACCATCGGTTTCAAGACGGGGCTATCTAACGAAACGGAGATTTCAGCATATCTCCTGAACCATTTCTCGCTGGCGAGCGACACCTCGATACACAGGATACATAACGTACAAGTCTCTATAGACTCGTTTTCGAAAATGGAGTTTCTCGATGAATTTTCCTTTCGCGAATGGAATATTTTGTCCCAGATTTTCTTTTGATACCAATTTTGACAGTGTAGAAAAACTACTTGTTGACAGGTAAATTGTGAGGATGTAAAATATTGCGGTGAACACGACTCGTGTTTCCACCTAAATTGTCATTAGTCACGGCAGATTCCTCCTTTAAAGGAATGAATCTTAGTAACGGTGAGGCTGAGTTTCCAACCATGTAGTACTACACCACATAGGAGTGCACAAAGATTAAATTCAATTTTGCAGAGTGACGAAATAACTTAAAATATCGCTTGATGCTGGATATACTACTATCAGAGAAAACATGACCATTAGATAACTTTATCTTCTCTCCACCCAATGTGTCAAACAAAATGTGATTATAAGTGATGGGCAACGTGTGGGCATCCGTAAAGTTCATCCGAGGACGAGGTGCAATTTGTGGTACTCGATCGTAACCGTTTTGTTATTAGTTTTGCCCAGGGCTTTACCAAATTGAATGTCGAAATGCTACCAATTGTTTTCACGAGATGTTCACGATTAAAATAATAGCCTGCAGGAATTTTCAACTCACAGTTGCTCAATGGAGAATTGTGTGCCGATAATTGTTTTGTTTTTTGCAAAAATTAGGATCGTTGGCATCCAAGTATTTTTTGTACTTGTAAGTTTAGAATATTGACCCATAATGTGTTTTGGTGATGTTTAAGATTTGTGTGGGACGAATGACTTCTACCAAAGTCACTTTTCTATACGCTTCGTAATCTAGTTGGATGATCTGAGGAAATTTGTCCTTGAAACATAAGGTATTGTGGGGAAACACATATGGAACTGTCACTTGTTAATGGTACGTAAAATTGATTATTCATAATTCGAGATTTCTGCTTTCGGAGGTGTCACTAGAGGTTAAAGGAGTTTCCAAAGAGGGTTGTTACTGTTTGAGGAATGATTAGCGTTGTCCCCAAGGCTTCCGTTGTTACTACTGGTAGACTATTTCAGATAAAGATCGGGCATAAGGTAACCTATGCAACTGGTGAGTAAAATGGTCATCAATTGTTTGCCTCCTCGAAATAAGACGTCGATATACTTGAGGGTGTGTGGATGAGTAAAATATTTTCACATGCGTCTTTCATGGCCACCGGGTGTATTGGTGACTGTGATTGACGTTTCATCATGGCCTCAAAATTTTTCAGATTCGCTTTAGCTGCTTCGTCTAAAGATTTCTTGTGAAACAGTTAGATCGTTGGTAAACTTGGTGGTACCATTGCGACCTTTTCATTTCTAACAAATTGGTGTGATCCATCAACAATTGCAATCCTTGTTTTGATCCTTGCATGAGATTCCAAAAGTACACGTATGAGAGCTTTCCACAAAAGAGGTCCTTTAATTTTCTTACCTACCTGTTGGTACAAAACCTCCAGTGAGACCTGATATCGTTCTCATTAGTTCATGTTGCACCATCATTTTCTTTCGACGAATGGGTATTTTCTTTTTGAACGTGTCAATCCTAGGCTGTGTTCTTTCTGATGCTTGGACAAAGGAATCGTTCCTTTACAGACGTTCAAACAACATTCGCACACGGTATCGATGATGTCTCTCGATGCTGTTTGAATAAGCTGTTTTCGAATAGGTGGACGATATTTCTATAATACCGACAAGATGTCCCAATGTTTAGCTGAACGAGGAGTCAGTCCTCTTCTTTTTTCCATTTTTGGTGAAGAGTGACGGCTTCTTGGGGGAAGGGAAGGTGATATCTTTTTTCCTTCATATACAAACGTACACTAACGTCAATAGCACGACACACGTCCTTTTATCTTAATTTTTAAATCCTCTTTTTATACTGTTACGACCCTGTAGTTTAAGTTTGTGTCTGTGTTAAGGAATCAATTTTGTATAAATCTTTTTATTTCA
>QKMX01333321.1:1299-15223 GCA_003401595.1 Venustaconcha ellipsiformis | reverse complement strand
ACTCCCAGACAAATGGGGAGACTTGGCATGTATGTTGGTTGTAACATCAGATCACACTATTCACTCTCGTTGTCACAATACATGCATAGCCACAGATTATAAGGTTGTGAAGTTCACAAGAAATTGGATCAGCTCCACATCTACGGTTTCTGTAATGTCGCCAACTTGACATATTATGAAATGGACACCTATCAGTTTATCTTGTCTTCGTAGCACAGGGTTGTTTAATTCTCAGCAGTAACATATTAAACTGGTTACAGAAGCTTTTATTTTGATTTTAGGTTTTCTGCGTCAGTTGTCATTGAATATGTATATGCTAATACATCCATGCATTTCTTTTATACCACATTAATATAACAAAACCTACCTTTAAAAATGAATACTCTAGAATAGTGTGATCATTATTGCAACAGTCTTTGTAATAGCCCATTAAAGATGGCTCTAAGGGTGCACTGTTTAAACATGCAAATGGGTTGTTTTGTTTGCTGCTGGTAAATGTTTAATAGTGATATCTGCAATTTTCTACCTCTACACTTGGGAAGGCTATTTAGGGATGATGTTAACAGCAATGTGGCATCTCCAAGAAATGCAAAATTTACCAAGAGTTGGATCTACCACTAATTAAACTTAGATGCATATTTTAATGAGTACATTCAAGCGATACAGTGGTAGAAAAATAGATGGATCATGACCTTTTCACTTTGAGAATGCTTGATTATAGTTTCATCATGTGGATTGTCTGGATATGGAAAAACTGGTACAGAGCTCATTCTTATTTCTTAAATCAATAATTGTCTGGAACCACCATAGTTGCCAGGGACTGATCAATATGTGCTGCACAGTGCGGTCAGACTATTGAAGTACTGTTCACTCAGCAAAGTATACAACCTAGTTGTCAGGCTATGCACCTCTTGGTCATTAAGATTCAGTCATGGTAGTATATATTACAATGCATCTCTTTGATGTATAACATGAGCAGTGTTGAGAGCATTTATATACAAGACTGGTTGTTTTTAAAATACTCCCCCTCCCTCTGGCAGCAAACACTGGTTGTAAAGTTAGCTGAAGTAGTTCTTACCATCAGCTTTCAACCTGTATCTTGTTTCTTTATGCAAAATTTATTCATACATATTTGTATATCATGCATCTAGGTAACTGCTTGCTGTTAAATGATCCTACCATAGGTCTCCTTTTCTTTTTTTTTTCAAGAACATGTGTCTTTAGTAAGAGTAACTGAAGTCCTGCCATCTTGTTTCCTTGCGGCTGCATGCCAGCAAATTCAAAATTAAAGATCTTGCAAATTAGAAGATTTTAACAGATTTGAGGTCCAGGAGTAACAGTATAGCATTTTTGACTGAAACAGGTTGGCAACGTTTTCATTATGGTGTAGTTTTGAAAGATCATGCATGATTAACTGTGAGAGAAGAAATTGCTTCAGAAGTGTTAAGGGTATTGTCACTGATGTTGCAATCATTTGTAAATAGAAAATTATATATGGTCATTTGGTAAATTTATAAATTAGTCTTCAAAATTGTATATTGATGATTATGTTTGTTGTTTTCATTATAGTTACTATTTTTTGAATTATTTTTATTTATCAGAAGGATAACCGGCAGGACAGTTATCGATATGCCGTCGCTCCTGGAGATGAGGGGGGTAAGAAGAAGACAAAGAAGGCGGCAAAGAAGGAGCGGATGGATGAACTTAAGCAAGAGTTGGAGATGGACGAGCACAAAATTCCTGCCAATGAATTGTATGCAAGGCTTGGAACAGATCCAAATATGGTGAGAACATGAAATTTGGAGACTTTATTCTTTCGAATACAAAGTACAAGATAAAATATCGCTATAGATATTTCTTAGTGTACAGAATGGAACTTGATTAAAAACTTGTGATGAAACCAAAGCAAAGATAAGCATCACTAAATAAAGGAGAATTTTTAAAAACGGAAAGGACAGAGGCCTGAAATTAGCTTAGTAAAGTAAGATACAATATGGTTGCATTGGAAGAATGATTGGACAAAATACACACTGTATCAAGGATCCTAGAAATTTTACACCATTGAAATCAGATCTTACTGATAATTATTGTCTAACAAGGAAAAGGTCCTGTTTTATTGGTGATCAATAAATGTTTTCAAGTTTGTTTAGGACAACTGCCAGCTGTTTGAAATGGTGTGGTTTTAATAAAATGTCATTTTGTTTCTGATAACCTATTTACAAATTTTCACATTTTTGTAGTAACAAAAGGCATACATAATATGCCTCATACAAAAAGAAAATTATATAAAGTAACTGAAAATATGCATGATCCCCATCTGTGTCTATTGGAAATAATACTATTTCAGAAGGGTCAGAACCGATGTAAATGACATGATTGCTTATAGGTTGAGTATGGCACTTGTTTAATTTCGTGGTTATTGGCGGTCATGTATTTCATGTATTTGCAACAGCCTTTTTCATCACCTATCTATCTAAATGTAAGTGTAGCATGGTGTTAGCTCTAATGGTCACAGACAAGAGCTTACTGGAAAGGGGTTTGCCATGCAACTTTGCATACATGTATATCACATGGTCTCGTTGGACCTAAGTTAGGATGGTGCTGAACGTTCCGTATTGCTATCATAGCAATTAATCTTGAAAATTGTCACAACTTCTCTTGAATGGATGGTTATCTAGACATGGGGTTTTTCTTGAAGTCTTGTAATGTCTGGTCGCATACATGCCAACCATTGCATTTTTTTAAAATACCAAATTCTGTCCTCTTTAATTAGATTACACTTTTCCAGTACATTGAAAAATTAAACAAAGGTTGTTTCTCCTTTATTTTGTATTTTTTATTCCACTCATAAAAATTAGAGTATTTTATAATAAAAAAAAAACATGCTGCACAAAAATAGCATGATAGCTAATTTTTCCATTATAGATTTATATGTACTTTACACATTTTCTATTTATAGAAATTGTGTATGACCCATTTCCAAGAAACCAGATGGGTTTCTTTATTGTGAAGCTTTGCTCTGCAGATTTCATTTTTAGTGATAATCAAGTGATTTAGTGGACCAGTATGTACTTTTAAATAAAATAAAATGATACCAGATATTAAGCAAAATCTGTTTATATGGTTAGTTTTGGATGAAACTTTTTAGAGCAGATGGTGAACCAGTACAATTTAGATCTTTGCAGAGAAGGAGATAAATATACATGTTAATCAGTTGTAGGAGCCTGATGATCAAAAGACAATTTTGTGCACGATTTGACACCTTCCTTTAAAAAACAGTTTGGTACAGTTTTTTTCAATCATAATATAAATTCTTACATGTTTGGAACACTTGCATTTTACAGCATTCTGTAATTTGAAAACTAGTGCATAATTTTGAAACATATTTTTAGTTGTTATTTGAAAAAAATACAAAACTCCTTTGGTAATCATCATGTATTTATAATATTTGCCTTTTCTGGTGCCATGTTCAGATGTACTGTTGAACGATTTATCATTGTGTGTATTTTTCTGATGGCAACTTAGTTTCCTTGTGTCAAGCGCATGGCTGAAGATCCTGATTCCTGCAGTATTGAAATTTATCAGATTAAAAGAATATGGATGTAATATGTGTAGCTAAATGATGAAAGTGGAATTTGTCAGTTATCCACTGCTAGATTTGAAACTGGAATCTTTCCCAACAAGTCATTTTGAAATTTTTCTACTTATCCTCCTGTGATAGTTCCTAATACTGGCAATTTTTCAGTTTTATCTGAAAAAACCACTGATACAGGGCTGCATGAAGTTTTGTCTGGCATGTCTGGCTTGCTTTTTCTGGAGTCTTCACTTTTTATCATATCCATCTCTTAGTTTGGCTTCTTCCTTCTTCCATCCAGTGATGGTTAGCTCATTAGCACCTACATCTAGAGCTAATTGCGCTGTTTAACGCCAGACATAATTCTGTCCAGGGTTTCAAGCTTCTTTTACAGTAGGAAGCTTTACATTTCCATGTACTATTATCCCTTGTAAATACCCACTAATTAACATTTTGACACCTGTTTGTTTGAAAGACTACAGCAAGAATAATTCTAAATGAACAGGGCAGTCATTTTTATATGGAATAGACAATGTTACTCGTTCATCAATTAATTGCATAATGATAGTCTGACAGCACTGTGAAGCCACATGTGAGTGTTGGTGGCTGGCATAATATTTAATCTTTTTATAAATAATTGCCTAATTGTTTTTAACAACTTTTAGTGTTAGATTGAAATTGATGATTTGCAATTAAATTGATTTGTAAATACACATGAGAATCTTTTTCAACCACATTTTTCAATGCTTGATTGGTCATTCCAGTTGAATGAGCAAACATGTCAGCTTTTGTTTGAGCAACAAATGTACAGAAAATGCATTGAAGGTCAATTCAAGAAAGTTTTCATCTTTTTATTGCTCATAGGTAGTTAATAAGGTTAACACTTGCCAGTTTTTGATAAGTTAACATCTTTGAAAAATAAACTAAGATCAAAGTGCAGTGATTGACTTTTGACAGCTGAAATGAACTTTGACAAATAAAAGCATTTCACATCGTTATTCATGTCCAGAAAGTTGTAATGACAGGACAAGTTTTTCTTTAAAATGAATTCACATCTTGCAAGATATCAAAATCAAAAACATTGGTGAAATTGTTAACAAATTTTGGGAGACCCGCCATGACCATGCCATATACCAATTCATTTTATAACAAAGCATGTTACGGCAGGCTGTCAATGTACATTGGTCAGAATTTTGTATGGTTATCAAATGGTCTTTTTCGTTCTTTTTTATAATACTATATAATACTAAATATTTCAGTGTGAATAAGTATTAGTAATCTGATAATATTCTGAAAAAATTTTCAGCTGATGGAGTCCTGGACAATAACTTAAATTTTTTATGTGTAATGATTCCCCGGTTTTTAATGAATGGGAGCTTGTCTTATTGTGCCTGTTTGTACATTTGCATTGCCTTGAAGCTCCTACACCATTTGAGACAGTTCTGCTTATGTATTTTAATGGTGGATGGGGCATGGGGATGGGGCAGGTTTTGGACAGTCTGATTTCTGTTAGGTTTAATTTATAATGATTATTATTAACCCCCAAATCTACAGAATGGAAAGTTGAAATTGTGCAAAAGTTTAGTGTTATAAAGCAGGGTTTTCAATAAACATGTACTGTTGGGTTTTGACGTGTGGAATTTAAATGACCCATTTTTGATGTGTGGAAATTTTGTGCTGGAGTATCAGTCTTAATTACCCATGATTCATCCCTGGCTTAGTTTCTTACAAAGAGTGCTCTGGTGATGAAAATTTACTGTAGGTGACACTGTTTGACATCTGCTCAAAAACAGCGTACACATTGATGCCCAATAATATCGCACCAATGGAAGATGTATATGAACTGGGTGGAACTGAATTTGGTTGAATTGCTGTTTGATTACATTTGAAATTTATGATAGAGGAAAAAAATTATGATCCAAATTGACTGCCTTTAGATCACATATCAGAATTGGCTATGTTTGTGCCATGTTTGGACATCATATTATAATCAAATGGTCAGAATTGGAGCATATGATGGTTCGCGAAGCCAGTTGTCTAGGTGTGGGCCAACTTGGACAATTTTATTGGCAATTTGCTTCATTTGGTGGAATGTTTAAACATGCAAACATCCAAGTGTCACAATGGCACAAAGAAGTATTTTCTTTTCAGTCTTGGAAATGAGCAGCCAGTGATGAATTTTCTTACCCTCATGCTCTAAAGAAATAGATTGTGTTTGCTCTGAGGAATAAGACTATCTCCGAATTGTTAGATAATATAAGAACGCGTGGAAAAGGGAACTGACAATTCTTTGATGTATATCCTTGATATCTGAATAATATAAAGCCTGCATTGTTGTATGGGTATATGTTTGCATATAAATTGATTTCATCAGATCATAATAGAATGTTGTGAAGTTGAAAATATAAAGTATAAAATAATCCTGATTCATGTACAAAATACACACAGTAACAAAAAGTTAGAGGAACACCTGCACAAAATTCATATTTCTAATTATTCAGCATTAGATAAGAATCTTAAACATTATAACAAGCTATGGGCTCATGACTGTTTAGAAGAATTGATACGTGATTTTGGTGTCAAGAGTCAACACTCAGTTTTTAAATCTACTGAGAACCCTGTAATGTTTGAATTTCTGGTGAATAAGTGTAAAGTGCCCATTTTTCTTATTGATATGACACTGTCCAGCATGTTTGCACAGTATACTTTATTTCGGAGAGAAATAGAATGCATCTAATGGCAGTCGTATATATTGTGGTTAGTGAGACTTCCAATTTTTCCATGTTGTATGCTTGCAAAGATCATATTATTGTAAATGAAAACTTTAATAACTGCCTGCAAGAAGAAAAAAAATAACATAAAACATTAAATTTACAAGTGATTAAATTGCCTGGTTTATTAAAATAGACATGGCTTACCTTGTATATTTATTTCAGGGTCTTAGTCCAGAGATGGCGAGAGACATTTTGCACAGAGATGGTCCAAATGAACTGACACCTCCGAAAACAACACCCGAATGGATTAAATTTTGTAAACAGATGTTTGGAGGTTTTTCGTTGCTCTTGTGGATAGGGGCCATCCTGTGTTACATTGCTTATTCAATTCAAACAGGAGCTATGGAGAATCCACCAGGAGACAATGTAAGTTGATATACAAGCCTTTCTACACTACAGCATGCTGTTACATGCTTTTTCCATGAACTTTACTTTGGAAGAAATCTTAAAAATTGGCATCAATCTATCAAACTTAAAGGTAAAAACTACTATTGATGAATAAGGTGCATCACATACAAATAATTATAGCCAATTTACCAGTATGTATCGTAATTTGTAGAAATGGTCCAAATTCCAGAACTATTTTGTATTCTGTATCAGACACAAGTATCAGACCATTTACTCCTACGTTTTAACTGTAGTTTCTACGGGTTGTTGAAAACAATATGGACTATGGGTTAAGATATTGATGTTATAGCTGGATTCTTTTTCGGCAAAGAATGCTTGCAGCCAGAGAACTATTGAAATATTACTATCTTGAGCTCTTCAAGAAAAGGACTCTTGTCACACATGTTAATTAAGAGAGAGTAGTGGGTGGGGTCATTGAGTGTAAATACTGAGTTGGGTGTTCATATGAGCTGTGGATAAAGTTGAGTAATGGGATCATGCTGAATATCATATTATCCAAATGAAGTTGAGCATGTACAATAAAGAATTGTGACCCAGTAACAGCCTGAAATGAGCTTGTTTTTGTCTTCAATTCAATTTTGTTTTGCCTTGGAACTGCCCATTTTTTTCTAGGTGCATTTAATTTGATATCATTCTCCATAATATCTAGACACAAATGTAATTATAATGTAAATGGGAAGTATCAAATCCATAGAAGTCTTTATATACAGGCAGTAATTGTAGGATCATTCATTATTCTCAGCAAATTTGTTTTATTGATGTACATGTATTAGGAAAAATTATACATTGAAAAGCTTCCTCATGGATGACTTTCAGCTTAGAGAATTTCATCCAAATGTAGATTATTGATATGGTTTGTTTTCATTTCAGTTGTATCTAGGTATTGTATTAACAGCAGTAGTTGTTGTTACTGGTTGTTTCTCCTATTATCAAGATGCCAAAAGCTCAAGGATTATGGACTCGTTCAAAAATTTGATTCCTCAGGTGAGTACATTGAACTTGTTCCATAAATGTCAGATTAAATGTCAGGTATAATACCCCTTTAAAAGTAGGGATTTAACATTTCTTTAATGTGTCTTTGAAAGTTTTTGGATTAGGTAGGAGTGCATATCCCTAAAGGTTGTGACATATACAAAGTTAAAGTCCTGTTTTGCTGGAAAGTTCCATATCTACTACCCAAATTGTTATATTGAACTAAATCTTTGGAATATTAATTTATGAAGTTTGTACTGTGATCTCACATTAGTAAGCATGAAGATAGGTCATATATAATACTGTTTATGCGATACATGTTCCACATACTTTATTCATTATGTGAAACTTTCACATTTCTATTTCAGTATGCACTCGTTGTACGAAATGGTGAAAAACTGAATATAAGAGCTGAGGAATTAGTAGTTGGTGATATAGTTGAAGTCAAATTTGGAGATAGAGTACCAGCTGATATCAGGGTTATAACTGCCCATGGATTCAAGGTAATCTTGCTCCTTGTCAGAGCTAACAATTTTATAGCAAAGAGTTATAATAATTAAGATTGGATGCAGTACATTTTAATGATGTTCAAGAGTCCAGGGGTATACACCAGATAGTGGGACAGCCTTGAAGAGAAGTACATGATTTACTACTCCATTATTATAATGTAAATAGAGGTCATGGAATACACCACCATGTATCTTTCACTCTTAAATTAAACTTGTTATATTGCTGGCCATGGAGTGATGGAATATACCACCATGTAGTGAGACAGCTATCTAATGATGCTCATGATTCAGTAACCCCTTATTGTAACAGTGTCCTCAGAGTCCTGGAGTATTTCACCATGAATGGGACAGCATGGTAGTGAAGTAAATGATACTACACTCACTATGATGTGAAATATCCATAAAGTAACTATTTTCATTTGCCTCTGGTTATTGGTCTTTAGGACCTGATATTAAGTATTCCACTTGCTGACATTATTCCTTGGTACATACTATCGACAGGTTCTCTTGATATTGTTTATTTTTAGTGTTTTGTACATGACAAGCCATCTACTCTTCTTATCACTTTCAGATTGCTTGTATTGTATAAAGACGAATATTTTTAATGCGTTGTCAGAATCTACTTGTTTTCATTTAGTCTTGACAGGCTGGTGGGTATATATATATATTAGTTTTGAGAACGATATTTAGTCCCATGTGTTATTAACAGCTTCGTAGATATTTTGGTGTTCATTTGTTTGTGGCGCAGGTATATTTCATAGATGTTTCTACCTTGATTAGTCTGATATTGAAGTTTTTCATTTGCAGGTTAGGATAAACAAGGATGACAAAACCCTTGTTATTAAACCTCATGTAAAAAAAATTAAAAATTTTTATTTCAGAAAATGTCGCAAAGTGGAGTTAAATGGGGTAAACAAAATGCCCTTGTTGGACACTTGCACATCATGTCTTTTAAGCACAAATTTACATGTCCTTGTCTGGTCTGACAAGACCTGGAACCTCACAGAAACCTGGTATACATCTAAAGGGAGGAATGAAGTGCATTCTTCCTCATCCATTGATTCTTCTAAATCTTAGTATGTATCTGATGAGTTCATTCCCCAAAATAAGAGGGAGGGACAGCCCCTTGCTAAAAAACTTTTGCTCCCCTTGAGAAAGCTGTGTTGAGATCGAGTATACTCCAACGAAGAGGGAAAAACATCTTCATGATAACAATGCAACTTCTATGAATAAGGCAGAATCTTTTACTAAGGGTTATCCGATTTGTGTGGGATACGTGGCCACTCCATGAAGATAAGAGAATATAGATCTTCAGGATTTTTTCTACCAACCAATCTTTCCTCCGCATGAGAAATGCTTGATTTTTGATTGGACATGTCATCAGTTCAGAGCAGTGCTGTTCTGTCTAGCCTTGGTCTTCATCAGATTGTGTATTTGTATCTGGAGATTGTTTTATTTAACTACATCAATAACTAGTTGCTACACAAGTCCCTGTTAATTGTTGTGTACCCGAAGAGAACTCATACCTCCTAGATTCATGTACAGGATAGACTCCTTTACACATTTAGTGCACTTAGATTTTTTGATATCTTGAAAAGGGAATGTCAGTGGTAGGAAACGGCTTTTCCTTCCCTTAAAGGATTCATCTAACATTTTAATATCCACTACTTCTAGGTGTTTCATTCAGATCACTTATCACTCACTTGCTGAGTGACTTTCATTTCTGAGTTAAAACAAAGTGATGGCTATAGCTACTTTTCGGGCCTATATCGGTCTTTTTCCCTTGTTGGACATTATGAAGCCTGTGTTTTGGTGATCACATATCTTTTCCTTTACCTTCAATCTTGTTATACCAGAGCTGTCATTTGATTGTGGCATAACAATTTTTTTTAGTGTTGCTGTTCAGCACTTAGGTGAGCAATTTTGTTCCAATAAGGTGATCAGCCTCTCTCCAAACTGAAAAAATTTAGCTATACAATAGTAAAAGTAATGTACCACAGGTATTAATTTTGTGTCTGGGGGTGGACTGATTTTAATGTAATACCTGTCACTGTTGGAGGTTCTCCTACCACCCCACTGTGATGTCCTTTACTAATTCAGGTACTAGAAATAAACAAAATGCTTTATGCATGTTCGTTTTGACATATTCAAACTGGGTCAATGTACTTGTTATACATCTTTTTAGAATGGGAGGAGGATTAATATCCAGTGGTAGCAAATTTGAAATTGTCATGTCATCGTGGCTCATAAGCACAATGTTATATTGAAAGAGATTTTACCAGAAGACATCATATATTTAGTTTGACCTAATTGACAACAGGATGGCCATATTTAAGATTGTCATTACTTAAGCTGAATGGATGGTCATATCTGTATGGGATAATCACCAGTAGACTGTGTTGGTCATAAACCTTATTTGGTGGAAGAAAAACCATTGACCCACAGGAAGCTACTGGCAAGCTTTCTTGCATGCCTACATTAGCCCAAGACTCCCAACATGTGGAGACAGGTGAGATGTCAGTGATACTCAGGAATATCAATAGTTAAACAGGTGACATTTGCCAAGAATAAACATTCTTACTGGTTATTTCTGGAAGTCTTAAGTTGAATTATTCTCTGTGTGAGACTTGTTTGTATTTTTTAAAAAAAATTAAACTTTGTAATAAAGATGAAGCAGAAAACTGGCTTGTTATAGGGTGAGAACTTTGCCAAGGAGTTGGTGGTGAGAAGTTTGATTTGGTTTTATGGGGTTTAGTGCCATTTTTCCAGCACGTAATAGGCATTAAATGGGGTCCATTATATTTTTGGTGAAGGAAGAACCACTGACCCATTGGAAGCAACCTGCAAGCTTTATCACATGCCCACAGTTGGTTGTTTGAACTTTGTAGACATGTCCACCCATTTAAAAATTTTTGTATAATAAGTCAGTCATTGAAACTCAAATGCCTGAATGGGGTCAGGGTTGAATCTGAATTCATGAAAATGTATTGATGCTTAGCAGTTTAATATTCAATATGTTGCACAGCATCTGTTTGTTTTCTTAGGTTGATAATTCCTCGTTGACTGGAGAATCAGAGCCTCAGTCCAGGACTCCTGAATTCACCAATGAAAACCCACTGGAAACCAGAAACTTGGCTTTCTTTTCTACTAATGCTGTGGAAGGTAAGGACCAATCCAATATGTTCAGTCCAGTACATTATGCCAAATTGACTTGTAATTAGGTTAACATGTTTTATGTGCTCAAATATATTTTATTACAGTGGTTGAAGGATATTGAACTATGATAGAAATAAGAGCTGCCACCCAGTACAGGTTGTTTAAGACTAGGAGATATCTGGTTCTTGGTAACCAGAAGCTTGTGAGCTTAATTTCACTTTGTGTGATGATGTCAAGTACTGGAGCCATATGCCCCCACTTGGCAAGTGCAAAATAGTTTAGTACCAGAATTTTATTAGCACATGTAAATTTGAACCATCGGAAATGTGGCATGATCAATATTTGTTCTCAATTTTATTTTGTTTCCAGTTCTAATTTGCTTGTACTTGTGAGCGAGTCTGATTTGGATTTTAATGTAGCTTTAAAAAATTAGTCCTATTGCTTTGTAGTTTCGTAGTATATAGTGATGTCAAGTACTGTGGCATCATGTGCTCACTTCACTTGGTTTCTTTATCTTTAATCACATTTATGATTGAATGGGTTAATTTAATGTAGTTTAGATCACATACACAACATTTAGTGTTTGATTGATCAAATGAAATGAATAGCCAGACAAACAACCTGGGCTGTTTGTTCTTAAGCATGTTGGATTTGTATTTCTTTATCTTTTGTTTTATGTTCAATCTCCTTTATTCGATTCAAAAGACATATTAATATGATCATCGAAAAGGATTGCGTTTTATTTTGGGCAGCAATACATAAATGCTTAACCTACTCCGACATCAAAACAGTCGGCACTTAGGTTCTCAGGGCAACGCTCTTGCACATAGCTATTATCATTAGATTGACACATTTTACATTCAGTTACAAGAGGACACATTGCATTTATGATTATACTTAAGAGGAACTAAAATAGAACTAGAACACAATTTCAGTTGATAAAAAAAATAATTAGTATTTATTAAAATACTGCCACCACTAGGCATGACATTTTCATTGATAAAAATTTTCTTGAATATCATTGATTAAAGTGGACTAAGAATGTTATTTGTAAAGAAAATATAGCAAATTATGACTTATTAAAGTAGATTTTTCATATTTTTGATAACAATTTCCAGGTCACATTTACATTCTTTTTTACGATAAAATGAGCAATATATTAATTTCTGTTGCCAGTTTTTATCACCATTTTCTTCAAGTTCAACAAATGGATCCATGCCTGATGGTGCATTATAAGCGAGCTTGCGAACTGACAGGCCGTGAGTTGCCAAAGGAGTGGTGTACTTGTATTATTAAAAAAATTGTACAGATTACTGGTTGAACATCTTCATAACCTCGTATAAAATTTAACACATTCATTGGTTAAAGCTAAGCCATTGTTACATTTTTCTGCAGGTACTTGCCGTGGTATTGTTGTCAAGACTGGTGACCGAACTGTAATGGGTCGAATTGCCAACTTAGCCTCTGGTCTTGAAGTTGGAGAAACGCCCATTGCTAAGGAAATTGCGCATTTCATTCATATTATTACTGGTGTTGCTGTTTTTCTGGGAGTCACCTTCTTCATCATTGCTTTCATCCTTGGATACTTCTGGCTCGATGCAGTCATCTTCTTGATTGGTATTATTGTCGCCAATGTTCCAGAGGGACTTTTGGCCACTGTAACTGTAAGTAGCACATGTATCTGGTATATGGAATTTTCAAAATAGTCCTTATTATCCCAAACAAGGATAGTCTAATTAAAACTATTTGCTTCTGATAAATTCCTAATAGATTTGTTGGGAATCAATACAAGGCCATGTTTAAGTTGCAGCTTTCAAATTTCTTTTATTATGATAAACATTACTTGGAATATCACTATTAACTATAGCTTGTCTCAGCACTGGTCAGACTTTTATCTCATAGTTTGCTAAAATTAGAAGTGAACCATAACATTCCCCCTCCTCCTGAAGTAAAAAATATTTTGAATTGTGCTAGTTTAGGCCAGTATATAAGTTTTAAAATTATTCATTTAATGTTTCAAACCTACCCATCCCAACTACCTACTTGCTTTAATTTTAGAAACTGCAGTGCAGTAGGAGATATGTTTTTTGCTAGTCAAAAAGGATTTCATAAATGAGAGCAAACAAAATCCTGGCTTATGCTGCAAAAAGTGCAAGAGATGCACACCAGTATGGACAGGTTGTGTCCATTGAGAAAAATACAATTTGTAAATTTTTCTAAATACTTCATGTATATTATCAAAAACATTTGCTTTTAAGGTGAAGAAAACAGATTTGTTATGAAGAGACAAGTGTACATGTAATGTGCTGCAGATTATTGTACTTAAATATATATGTAATTTGAACACTAATAGTTTTGGTGAACAAGTTGATGTGACAATGAACATTGCAAAATTTAAGTATTGTTTAAAGTTGGATGTAAGTTTGTATTTGTTTGTTGTTGTTGAAATGAAGGACTACCAGGAGCACTTGTATGCTTTGAGACTAAAATTTTTTTGGTCTAGGAGACCTTCAGCCCCACAGACCCCCCCC
>QKMX01333128.1:0-10226 GCA_003401595.1 Venustaconcha ellipsiformis | reverse complement strand
TATTTCTGGTTTCGTAATGTTCTTGGTAATGGCCCCTTTGGGGAACCGGTTCGGGTCGTACAACCTCACGCGAGTCACGTAGCTATGGCCCCGCACGTGATGAATCTCCTGTGAGGCCATATCTTTGTTTGTATTTGTCTTATTATCAAGATCACACAGGTATGCAAATCATTGTAAAGTTATCTTTCCATGTCTAATTTAGTTTTCAATGCCTTGTTGATATATTCTATTAATTCTCTATATACTTTTTATCATTAATATTGTTAGCATATAATAAGCATTTATCATTTACATTACCATATTTGATTATTATTTGACTTTCCTGATTTATGTTTAAACAATACAGTATCATATGGCTTTTTGAATCTATATTTGTACCACATATTCTACATTTGGGAATTTGTGTTATTAGATGTCTTCTAAAGGCAGTTTCTCCCGTCAATCATTTGTTGTGCAGGTATAGGAACAGCCTGTTTTGTATCGCTGCCGATCCTATACCTGTCCAGTTTTTCCAAATAGGTCCCTTATCCTTCTATAGGTCCCTGGTGGTTCTAATAATTGGATTAATTTGTTATTTTGTATAAATTCCATTATTAAATCTACTTATATAGCCGAAAATATAAATATATAGATCCTCCCATGGAAACTTAGGCTTGTTATCCAGTTGATTAAATCTATTTAAGATTATGGATTTTTGTTGTATGCTCAAATTTTACAGTACCAGCTCTTCTCCGTCTTTAGGTCTGCATAATTGTCTCTTCTTAAGGTAATGCATGTTTCTATCCTAAATATAACTCATGATTTTCCTTTCAATTGTTCCAATCATTGCCTCGGTTAGGTGAATAGAGTTCATCACATGTTTAATTGGCTGTATAGGTAGGTTTTAGCAAATTGTGTTCGGTCTATCAAGTTTAATCTTGGATACTTCCAAGTTGCAATGTGAGTATCAATCTTGTTCACTAGCTCATGAAAGTTTTTGAGGCGAGTTCTCTCCAAATATAATCCATAATATTTTACATGTTTCTCGACCACTTTTGGGGGAAGACCAGGGTTAGTTTCCTCTCCAGTGGCCTATTAATACAGTTTATGTTTTCTCGTGATTTATTGCGGAACCAAAAACTGTCAAATTTTAAGAATTCGTCCTGTAGATGCAAGGATATTAGGTTAGAAGCTGTGTTCACTATACCTTAACAGTCATGATCTTTTAATCCGAGCTTTATAATTCTGTTTGTTTATTACATCTTGATAACTATTATTTGTGGCAAATGCTTAAATGTGGATCTTAGAAAGAAGGATTAGCTTGAATTCGATAACAAAGTGCATTGGAAATTATTATTATTATGGTACCTGTTTGCCTCAACACTAGACAGCGTCAAAAGTGACAAAGATAAAGATAGCAAAACGCCACAAAAAATCGAACAATTCATACCGCAGTTGTAAAGAACTCAAAAAGGTTAACCTTTGTTTTACGTATAATAATTAATCGCATAAACATACATTGTACTGAAATGAAGTTTTTAAAAATGCTGCATGACTGCAACAATATCAGTATCTAGGGATAATTAGTTTTATTTACAATTTTGCAAGAATTAAAACTGTTGTTAGAAAGTAAGTATGTTACCAAACGGTATGCAGAGCCAACTATGTAAATTTGCTCAATTCAAACATCTACATGATATAGGACACTGTTTAGGAAAACAAATACATGTATGCATATTACATTAATAATAATAACATTGAAATACGTAACATTAACCCAAATAAGAAGATAATAAGAATGGGCGAATTTTAAATCTGAAATCACGGACACGTCTTTAAAGGATTATCTCCTAATCATAAGCCCCCCGTTTCCCCAAGAGCACATTGTAAATTATTAAAAGTAAAAGTTCCAGCTTAGATGTTCGTCCTATAGGCATGTGGAAAACAACGAACTACAATTTATGAAGCCTAAAGCTTCAGTTAGATGTTTTGATACCATTTTAAATGACATCGAATAATTTGCAGAGAAAGGAAAACAACAGTATTTAAGACATATTCCAACATTCTGAAAACTTTATTCCTAGCAAAATATCAGACATGTGTCAGGAGAAATAAAACAATATACAAAATAAAATATAAGAATAGAAATGTAAAGAAATTAGCTAAAAAGCAACAAACTGGAAGACCTGCAGATTGACCAGTCAACACTGGAAACACTGCCTACTCAACTGCCCTCGTAAATCTGGGACAAATGAAACCAACGAACCAGGACTGAGCAATTGAGAAAGAGATAGCGACAATACTTGCAGATAACACAGCTACAAGGAGTCCTTCTAAAAGACCTTTCATCAGCCTCCAAGTGGGTAACCATCACCAGTATGTACTGGACAATTCAGGCGAAGCCTCAACTAGATGTAGAACACCTGGCTCAGCAGTAAAGTAGACGAGATTCAGGCATATACAGATAGAAACAACTCTTAGAGCTTCTACCATGTACCGAAAGCTGTCAACAGCATGCGCTCCTCTGGGTTCTCTCCTATTCACAGTGCAGATGGGAAAACATTGCTTACTGAAAAGGTTTAGATGATGGAGCAACTGGCCGAAAATTTCAGCGTCGTCTCCAACCATTCATCACCTATTAGAAATGAAGCAATAAAACGCTTGTCTCAAGTGGATGCTAATGCTGAACTGGATTTCGATTAGTGTGCAAGAGGTTAAGAAAGACATCAGTCAGTTATCGTGTGGAATATACCCCCCAGGATCGGCTGCTATACCTGCCGAAGTGTACCATGTTAGAGGACATGCACTGCTGCAGAAGCTAACAAACCTCATACAAGCGATACAGAAGTAAGGAGTGATCCGACAAGAATTTAAAGATGCAAACGTAGTCCAACTATATAATCCCAAGTGTATCAGTCAGTGCTACGATAGCCGCAATGAGTCTCCCTCCCCTACCGTTCATCGCTGGAAAGACATTTCATCGCATACAGACCCAATCGCTTCATTCACCATCTAGAGCAAGGTCAACGTGCAGAAAACCATTGTGGTATCTGCACCGGCCATGGGACAGATGAAATGGTGTTCACTGCAAGACAACTCCAGGAGAAATGCCAGGAGCAAAACAGAGACCTTTTCACAACCATTGTTGACATAACTAAGGCGTTTGACAGTCAGCAAAGATGGACTTTGGATGATCAAGGAAGTATTCGGCTGTCCAAATAATTTAATCACAGTCGTTCACCAGTTCCACGATAGCCTACGTAATGGACAAATGTGAACCCTCAGATGCCATCCCAGTCAAACAACGAAGTCAAACAAGGCTTCTATCTGGCGCCCACACCCTACATCATGATGTTTACTGCCATACTCACAGATGCGTTTCAAAACAGTGATAAGGACATGATGCAAGCTACTGCACTAAAGGAAAGCGAAAGCTGGCAACCACAGGAGCTACAGGAAATCCCGAAATTAAAGGAAACTGTCATTAAGGACTTCATATTTGCTTACGACTGCGTCCTCAATGCCAGATCGGAAGAAGACATAAAACTTGTATGGACCGGTTTGCTTTGGCATGTGACAACTATGGCCTCACGATCAGAACCAGAAATATCAAAATAATATACCAACCTTCCTCTGGTAAGCCATATTTTCAACCAAGCATCACAATGTAGGGTCAGAAACTCTTGTCTATCGCCTGTTTCACGTATATGCGTAGCAACACCTCAAGAGCAGTGAACATTGACACTGAAGTCAACATCAGAATTGCCAAAGCCAGCTCAGCCTTCGGGAAACTACGAGAATGTGTGAGACCGCAGATAAATCAATGTTGCCGCAAGCTGAAAGTTTACTTTGCTGCAATGCTCACCAACCTCCTCTATGTTGGCAAGATGTGGACGTTCTGCAATAGACATTCCCGACAACGCAATGAATTCCAAATGAGCTGTCTCCTAATGGTCATGCGGATAATTTGGCAAGACAAACTACCTGATAATGAGGTTCTCACGAGAACCCGAAATCCCATCTATCTTCATTATGTCGCAGAAAGCCCAAGTTAGGCAGAACACATCGTCCGTATGTCAAATATACGTATTCCAAAACAGTTGCTCTATGGCGATATATTTGAGGGAATGTGCGCTGTCGGAGGACAAGAGAACCACTCCGAGGACTCACTGAAATCGTCCTTCAAAAATCTGCATATTAACAGTGCCTCATGGGAGAACCTTGCACAGGACCTTCGCTCCTGACGCACCAAGATCACATCTGGCGCCTGAGTAGCAGAACAGCAGATTATCGAGATGTATAGAGAAAACTTGCCATTCGCAAGGCCAGAGCCATCAAAGCCTCTACCTCTGTACCGGCAGATTTTTGCGTCTGGGATTTAGCCAAATGGTTTCATTAAGGGAAACGGCACGTAGGGTACGATGATGTTTTGAAAGATATACCTAACTAATAAGATACGTTGATAATTTCGAAACTATTATGACCGAAATGTCTTTAAGCATCATATACATTAAGCAATCCTTGTTGGAGCATAGCGTTCTTGTTCTGAAAATGTGCTTGCTATGTTACTAAAACAATGATAAAGATCGAAAAGGAACAAAACTAAAAGAGGAAAACCACCAAAAATGAAATAACACTGAAACATATTTGAAGATATGCTTTAACTCGTGATGTCTGTCTGTTCTTCCAACAAAATTATTTATACATCTCAAAGTTAACCAGACAGTGATCTGCCTAGGGATGTTTTCAAATGTTACTACCATGTGATTAACAGGAGCAGAGTTAGAAGACCGATTGTAACAAGACAACCGGGTTGGGTCGGATTATAATAAGGAAGACTTTTTGATGGTGACTAAAGTACAATGTTTATTGATGAATGGTTTAATGAAGAAGACCATTTAATTTGTGCGCCCACAAAATCCAGAAATTGGATATATAACACAATATGCACGAACCTGATAATGTGTTGCGTTTGAAATGAAATGTGTACTGATATGAAGATGAAAACCTTATAAGATAAAAATATACAATGATTAATGATTCAAAGTGATTCCACGCAAACAATGGAGAAAACGATTCACGTAAACATTGATAATTACCTCACAAATAGTAATACATGATACAGTTTACTCAACTAATGATATATGATGTTTTCACGATCCTAATGAAATATGATTTGAGTTTTCATTCCAATAGAGAATGAGTGAAATATGATGAGTTTTTACTCAGATAGTGAAATATGATATAAAACATTGGGATATATATCTTGCTAAGTCGAACACGAATCCAAAAGGTCTTCTCAGCTCCAAAACTCTGTATAATGGTTCAGTAGCCACCACGAACGGTTTGCCCCCTCTGGTCTGCCTAAAGATCCGTAGAATCTCATGTTTTCTGCAGACTTGTTGGTCTAAAATCCTTGGTTCTTCACCACGTGCTGACCGTTATCTTGTTCCGGGCCAACGTCACCCACCGACAGCAGCACAGTGTGTATAACACAACCCAAATTACCACCACGGGTAAATAACACCCGCAATACGGTGCAAGTACGGAGTTACAGCGTAACTGTCGCTCCGTCCCACCTTCATTCCTTCATCACTACACTCTGCAGTCACGAATTACCATTCACCAGTGACTGGCCATCAATCAATCACCAATCAGTCAGCTGAAAATATAATATCCGATTGCATATACTACAAATGACATGGTCATGTATAACATCACGTAACGACGTCATCTAAAGTAAATTTTAGTTGATTTTATACAAATTATATTATCGGAACTGTTGTGCAAAGTGATGATTAGGTTCAACAGTAAACCTATATTGGACAAGAATCTTATACTACTTAATTTAACATCTTCTCTTTCTTATTAACTACAACATTATTGCGAATATAATCGTTCTGTTAAGCTAAATACAGGTTGACTAGAAAACGGACAACAACATTGCATTATACACAAACGACTGAATTACCTATAATACAAGGCAAATGTGATAGTAAAACAANNATATCCTATAATACAAATAGGAAAATAATATTTAACTCACATACCTCTAAAGATGAAGATTGAATATTATTAATGTAAATTGCTAACTGAGAAGACTTCCCGTAATGTGATGTTTTACTCTACGGCGAGGTATTATATATACAGGCCATGTACCTATACACTGCCTGTGCGCTCCAGATATATTGATTTTTCCATCATAGCACTTTGTTCGTGCAGCATAGAATGAACCGATCTCATCATTTCGAAATAATGTACGTCATACATAAACCACCCTCGGGTAACGATGTACACAAAAACGAAACGCAACTACATGCATTTGATACAAATAATAAATGAACGATAAAAATATATACAATTCCGTGACACCGAGTTGAATCACATTGTTCGTCGTATTCAAGGATTTAAATTATCATCAGATGTATATTCTTCATTTTCACTGGCACCATTTTTAAACTGTTATGCCTAGGCACTATATACATAAACTATATTTAGTTTACCGACTGTACTAACAATTACATAATTTAGTTTTTGTTTGTGATGACTGTAAATAATATTAAACTTTTCTATATTATTACCCCCGAACTATTGTGAATAAAATAAATGTTCTTTGTTTCTTGCTCTATTCGTGATATAGCTGTTCCACTCGACTAAGGACACATTCAACTCTAAGGAAGGATTAATCTGCTGATATTTTATTCTGATGTAATGCAATCATTATGTAAAAAAGACGAAAATTTATGTATTACCTTTTGTTTTTCGATTCCAAATATTTAGGACAAATAAATTATTTGCGTTGTTTAATTGTCAGACCTATAGTAAATGTAAAACCTGTAATATTCACTTGTACATAGATAATCGTTATCACTAGAGTATGATTTTATTTCATTTTAGTACAACTTGCGATGAGGTAAAAGTATGACCTATATGAAAAAAAAGAGCTACGTCCAGTTCTATAAAATATGGGAAACTGTAGCAGCAGGGCAAAAGACAGTGTGCCAAAAAAAAGAAAATGGACGAAGAAAATTGCTTCCACGGCCATGAAAAAGACGACAATAAACAGCAAAGTTAAAGATACAATGCATGCAAAATCCAAGAAAGAACTTAGGAAGGTAGATAAGAAAACAATTCATTGAAAGATGACAAAATAGTCCCGACTTTAAAATGCATTTCGTTATATAGGATATTTGTTCTACATCAAAAGTAAGTATGCTGATACGCATTCTAGTTTCATGTATACCTTGAATAATTGTTAGCAGCGAAGTAAGGTATCCAAAGAGACATTTATACTGGAATATAAATAATTTGTCACAGAACCCTGATTTTGACATGAAAAGTGCCAGACATGAAATACCTGTCCAGCATTAAAATTAGTTTTCATGAGGTGAGCTCGAGAAAGGAAACGTAACACCAAGCTTATCATTAACGAAATAAGCAAACGCTAACGAGAACACCATCTGATACTTTTGTTTATTTTATCCTTTAACAAAATGTTAAACGTATAATAGATACCGACATACATGCATCTGCTATTGAATATAAGTGAAACATAAGACGTGAATAGTTGGCATCAAACGTATTTCATTTCTTGATTTTGGTCATTAAAAGTTGTAGAAAGAAAATCCCTATTTGTTAACATTATGTAATGGGTAGTTTTATAGTTGTTTCATTTAGTTTGATTTATTTGGAATATTATGTTTCTTTATATTATAATTAAAACTAAATGCAGGAAATGTTTGTTCGAAAAGTATATAGGTGCAAGTTTCCTGTCTGTGTCTAAAGATCTTGCCATCAAAAGTGAATGTACAATATCTGTATAAAATTATTTGTTTCATTTTAGTTAGACGAGGACATGGAAAAGGCTATAAGTGGACAATTTCAGAACGACTCGTAAATATAGATATTCTTTTTCTTTATATTCTTTCCTTACCCCTTGTCAATTTAAGTAAGATCATTGGAGCACTGGTGTGAAGATGGAGTTCAAAATTTGAGAAGCCATGAATTACATAGGATTCGGCATTTCTTAATTGTGATGAGCCATTCACTGTTATAAACGGGTATTGCATAATGAGTATATTAATCTAAATAAGTATTAAACAAAGACAAACGTTCAAAACATAAGATGATTATTAAAAAAATTTGATTTTATTGTTAGTTTTAAATTGCATGCTTAAAGAAAACACCAAAAAGAAAAAGAAACACAAAAAATCCCCCAGTAAACAATCGAAGATCCAATCAATATATAAAGGCATGATTTGATCTTAATATCATAGGAGCAAAAATCTATGTGTCTTATTTACTTTTAACTACGAAAACATTGTAAGAAAGAATAATATATTCTTCGTTCAAGCTAACTCTAATCCTATCATATTAAATGTGTAGAAAGTGTCAAATCTATATTCACAGCGATAAAGAGGTACAGGAGGATGCCGGTCAAGATGCTACAGAAGAAGGGCGGTAAAGTATCAGTTTTAATTAATTTGAAGATAACATGTTTCAATGAATAAGAACTTGAGCATGTTTTATCTGAATTTGTACTCAAAGGTTTAATTTCTTGTTGCACCTGAAAACAAAGGCAAATTAATTATGCAAAACGAAATTTTATACCACATCTTGAATGATAACGAGCAGATACAAATAGATTGGGTTTTTCACTTTTAAATTCATTTAATCTTTCAGGGCATTAGCTAGCATGACATTCATCAATGATGAGCTTTAACTTCGCTTTAAAATATGAATTATAATTCCTCTTGATTTTAAATGATGTTTTGCTTATACATTACCTTCTTAAATAAAATAATCAAGATGCATATATAGGCCAAGTAAATTATAAGATAAAGAAACACCATCGCCAGGACATAATTTATCTCAAAATGTTCAAAAATATAATTCTATTTTCAGTTTTGTTTATCTACTTAAGCGAATGCGACATAAACCAATACCACTGTTTATTGTTCTTTAGATACTAGAAATATTCTTTTGTTTATATTAAACGTTTGCACAGTCTCCAGGTTTCTTAAACAAGAGAACGTCCTTAAAACACTAAATGTACAGTAAATCTCTCAACAGCTCTCATTTTAAATTTCGACTTGTAAGTAGACGTTTAAAGAAACAGTTACTGCTATTTTACATACTTGAGAATAGTAAATATTAGAATAAAAAATATGATAAGAGTGTTTCCCCCAAAAGAATTGTTGGTAAATTAATTTATTGTCATTCATGTGTGTCGTACATGGATATAGTTTGTGTGAGATATTGCTATATCTGAAGTGAGGGTAGCAAATGCTCGTTACTAAAAGGAAATATTGCATACTTGCTCGCAAACATAATGCTATTCTGATGTCTTTAACAAAGTCAGTTGAATTTTTTCAATAAATGACAAAAGTGAATATAATTGTAGGAAATACGCTCCATCGTTAATAGAAGGCAAGCGTTGCTGTTGAGACCATTGGCGCTGAACCTATTTCACAACGAAGTGATTCCATAATGTTTTGTCCTAAAAGCATTTTTTTTTGACAGAACTACATAACGTTCGGAGTGGACGTGCATTGACGGCTTTGGATTTTGTTCATTATTAGAAGAATATGTACCAGTTTCATTTGAGTTTAATGAACGTTAAGTATCAAAGGATCCCATTATTTTTTCGGGAACACATAAAATAAATTAAGATCAGGAAAGAATCGCATGCGATCAGATTGACGAATATTTGCAATTTTGAAGTAAAATATAACTTCATATATTATAATTCGTCATCAATATTTACTGGTTTCCTAATGCATACAAATGAACCTGACTAAGACAGTTCTGTAATAAGAGTTACATACTTTCTAATAATATTTATATGCTTTAGATTTCACGGCTTTTCCTTATCCACTTGTCATTATCATGATCGTTGATTTTCAGTATTAACGTCACGGAAGACCCGATAACCTCCCGAGGTGTCCGAATTATTAAAGTGCTAAGCGAGCAAGAAAGGTTTGACAGATTTGATTTTGTTTATATTCTTTGTTCGTTTTACAATAAATTCATGAGATTTTTCTGTGAGTCTCTGACAGTCTATTGCGGAAAGATAAGTAATTATTATCAATAATTTTCAATAGATAGCTATCAATTATATTTAGGTGCTTACAAATGAATAATGATTAAACTTATGTGTGGGTCGTGTTACTGCGACTGTTAAATTACAACGATCCCCGCTTAATGTTGTCACACCAAATGTGCATGTGCACAAACTGATGTATTAA